>JAUJYV010003334.1:0-10235 GCA_033995625.1 Ophyiulus pilosus | reverse complement strand
CACGCCGCTGGAACTGTGAAGCGCACAGTTCCATACAAAGATTTTTGTATAAACTGGGGGATGGCTACTAGTTATATGTATATAGTACAAGTTTAAGAAATAATTAAAGAAAAAAGGATTCATGAGTCATTATATTAAATTTTATCGGTAATATGAAGTGGAAATAGGGGATGCTGCAGTTCCATAGTGCCTATACGCGAGCCGCCACTGATGGCATTGTACACAGACTGGTGCATACACAAGACTATACGTTGAATACCCGAAGCATTTAACATTTTATGCAAATGAGCTAACTCGCGTGTTAACTGCACAATTAGCTGAAATCCACGATTAGACATTTCCGTATAGCGTTTATTATGCCTCATGTACACACTGGTCACCCATCTCAATTTCTCATCTGATTTGCCATTTATACTCCTGCCCTAATTAAAATCTGTTAAAAAAAATGGTGGCGACAGACGTCTAGCCTCTATTCTAAGATCGATCAACATACAGCAGCGACCCCTAGGTTACCGGGCGTTTATTTTCCACCCCAAACACAATCTCGGTTTTGTCTGGTTTTATCAATTTCCACATGCTTTATTTATGACACGATAAGCCCGAAGATATACACGACGAAGGCCACACATGTTCGATGCCCTTGCTCGATCTGCAAAGGAACATTCAGGTCCTGTTCGTAATGGACGTCTCCATAAACCATTAGGTGTTAGCACTGATTGCGAGGTTGGGAGATCTAATTAATTGACTGCCGTTTCATGGGTTTTCCTATCAAGATGGCTTAATGTTGGTTGGTTCTTAATAATGTGACTACGCGAGTCCATTATGCCCTTTGTCGAATGGACATATTGATCAGGTTTTTTTAGATTTAATGTGAAGAATACGATTGCTTTACTACTGCAAATCCGTGAAATTTGTGGAATGGGCCTTTATGGGTATGACAATTTCAACCGCGCAATGTTAGGATCTAAAACAAACCTATAAAGTTAAGGACTAATTTTAACATATTTTAACAGAAACGTGCAAAATGGTATTGTAAATTAGTGATTTCCCCCTGATGGGTGGCAAACACTGCTTGTTTATGTGTTGTGATGGTATGCCTAAGTACTTTAGCCCTATAATTTAGCCCTCAAAACTCACCATTGACGATTATGAACAATGCTGTGTGTTTTTCGAAATGCACATGTGCGTGATAACGATCCCCAAAGGGGAACATGCACATGTGCCTGATCGTTTGAAGGAATAATTTAAAAAAACATGGTGGCTCAGAGAACGTTTTCCCTTTGGAACTTATTTAACGCTATTTAGACAGTCTGCGCATGACGTAAAAACATTAAATCTAACGGCGCTCCTGTTAAATACTGTTCGTTCAGGAAAGTTTTCACTGTTGGAACATATTTAATGCGATTTAGACAGTCTTTCGTACGACGGAAGGATATTGAATCTAACGGCGCTTCTCCTAAATACCGTCCGTTCAGGGTATTGATCACGTGACTGGTGGACGGAGCCCTGTTGTCAACATAAAATGAATATAACATGGAATTTTACAGTATTTTTTACCGTCTTTTACCCTACGGTAAGTGAACGGTTGGAGGTTTGCTAAATTTCCCTATTAACCCAATTACATCACGGATGGTATCACGTGATGACGAGCTGACATCGGTATTAAATGGCTAGATCTACATACGTATCAATTCTGTTTCTTGGTTCTTCTGCACACAACTGCATTACCGAACTTGGCAATATGCATAATACTTCACAGTTCATTAATGGCAGTACTTTCCATTTGCGTAAAAGAGCATAAATGAAAATTTCTTTTGGTCCTTAGCAAAGATGCGAGAAAAGTAATTTGGCGATGAACGCAAATTTGAATCAGTCGTCTTTGATACGGCTAATATACAGGCTGCATTTTCATGTAATCCGCTTACAACTACTCGGTATAGATCGACTGTCTAATACCTTCTCTTTTATTATCTCTTACAAAAGAAATATGTAAAGAATTTTGCTTATCTAAGCGCTTTATGAATTGAGTGCCGCTGTTTGTTCGAGAAGTGAAGGGGCTTTTCAAAGACCAAAGGCATTTTTTTTGTGAAAAATTGTGAGTTGTTTTGGTAATGATTTTCTTATAGCTAATTAATGCTTTACAATTAGCTTCCACTTAATCTTCTAACAATATTTACAACAATAGAAATGTTTCGTTGGCGTAGTATAGGAATATCATCTTGTCAATTTCACACACATGCATCCGCGTAAGAAAATAGTCCCTTCAAACTATATTGAAATATGGTGTAGTTTGAATTTATTTTTAAGAAATTGGGAATATTGGAGGGGTGTTTTGAGTGTAATAAACGTTGCTGTCCATAAATTTCATTATGCAGTGGTTATTTACGATAATCATACGCGACAACACTCTGGAAGTCATTTTTTTGTGTGTGGTCAAATTGCCCGGAAGTCGGTTAATTTAAACGTATAGTTGGTAATCTTTGCCAAATACCAATTTCCTGATTGGTTCCACAGTGATAACGCCATACTTGAGAATACTAAGATGTACTTATTGATAATATCAATGAGAATATCATTGATACAGCGTCTTGACGCGTTTACATGTAGAGTAGTTGCTAGGGTGATTTGTTAATCAATTCTTTTGTCCACTAATTGCATCCGCTGTGCATTTCCACTTAATTAATTATTTACGAAATTAATCAATCTGCCCAAAGCAACCATGGAACGCTTTTTAATTCAATCGCAGCTAAGCATGACATTCGCCGTATGGTGGCGCTGGACGGGAAAGAACACGTGACGTCACATCCGGTATAAACCCGGTTCATCCTGCAGCAACTGCAACGGTCCATTTTGCTTTGGAATTGATCATTATATTTTGCTTATTTTTGCAGTATTCTCGAACATCTTCATATTGTCAGTGTCGCATACAACGACTTTCTGCAAAGCATTATCTATAAATTAGTAATTGCAACCGAGAAGTTTAAGTTGATATTCAAATTTCGTCGTTTCAAGAAATTTCATAGTTCCGTCTGCCCAAAAGTTTAAGACAGAATTGGTGAGTTGTAAATTCCTGCAAAGCAGTTTGAAAATTTTAAATTTTATTACTACGTTGGATTAATGTTCTAGTGAAGAACTTGTTTACTGGAATATTTTGGAAATCTTATCTTAAGATAGAAAAAAAAAATTTTTTTGCCCAATGTCGAAAAAAAAAAGTTTACCAAAGTGACCAAATGATCCCATTTTCGAGAAAGCGAATTTCAGTGCTTCGTATATCATTCTGTTGGCAAAATTTTCTATTCAGTCCTTGTATAAATGACGAATCCGTGCCTTTATTGTATCCCTCGAGCGCTATTTCCTGCTCAATCGCAAATCCTATCCCAACAACGCATTTTTTATTTATTTTGATTTATGCAGAAGACCCGTGGCGATGCTATTTCGTATATATATAAAACGAGGCCCAACTTGGTTTTTTTTTACCATCTCCATCGCTACAAAACATACACGTTTCATCGTGGATGACTGAAAAAAAAATCCCACATTGACAAGCGTACTGAAACATAAATAAGCGCTTTTGCGAGTCATAGGCTAATATTGGAAAAGGCTACATTTGTATTATTGTTTCGGGGCAAATACACCATTCGTGTTTGAAACGAGACAACTAGATTTTTACTTCGTTCGTGATCTGATCTCAGAAATGAATTTAAAAATGTGGAATTAGGCAAGAGACGTGTCTAGCATCCTAGTATACGGAGACTACATTGGGAAGGAGGCGACAGAAGTTGACGTATTTTATGAATAGCCCTATAAATGATTTGGCGCCTTAACGAAATGTAGCTTTAGTGGAATGTTTTCTGAACTTGTGCGTTCCATTGAAGATGTAATTTGCTGGATCTTTTAATGGATTATGGAAGCTATATGTGGACATGTATGGAGTTTCATGTGGCATATATAACCATGTTTGGGCAAATTTAGGAAATCATAGGGAAATTTAGCAAACCTCCAACCGTTCACTTACCGTAGGGAAAAATACCGTAAATACCGTATAAAAAATATGGTAAAATTCCATGTTATATTCCTTTTAGCAGGCAATATTGACGACAGGGCACCGTCCACCAGTTACGTGATTAATACCCTGAACGGACGGTATTTAGGAGAAGCGCTGTTAGATTCAATATCCTTCCGTCATGCGCAGACTGTCTAAATCGCGTTAAATGTTTTCCAACAGCGAAAAGGTTCCTCAATAGACGGTATTTAGAAGGAGCGCCGTTAAATTTAATGTCTTACCGTCATGTGCAGACTGTCTTAATCGCGTTAAATAAGTTCCAACAGCGATATCGTTCTTGGAGCCGCCATGTTTTTTTAAAAATTATTCCCTCCCACGATCAGGCACATGTGCATTTGGAAAAAAAAGACACGGTTTGGTTCCCCTTTGGGGTTCGTTATCATGTACATGTGCATTTCGAAAAACACAGCACTGTTCATAATCGTCAACGGTGAGGTTTTGGAGGCTAAATTTCTCTATTTAGACTTTTAATGACCATATGTAATCATGTGTGTATCATATTTATCGTTTGAATGGGCATGCTGTGCATATTGTCATATACGGACCATACATAGAGTATAGTCGAAATAGAATGTAGTGTTGCATATTTACAAGTAAGAAACATCGATATTGGCAACAATGAAATTCTGTTCAACAAGTTTGTATTTCTAAAGGATTATTTAGAGAAATATAATACCAACCAAAATGTAAAAATATGTCCATACCAAGGGTTATACGAACACGTATAGCTTTGGACGGACATATTTAGGTAAATCTTTACACTTTTGACCATACATGAGCTTAAATATATAGCCATGTATGTCCAGATAAATTGCATTTCTGGTCTACCTAGATATGGGCAAGTAAAGTATACATTGCCCATAGTTGCTGTTTTTCACTATGGCCCAAACCCAATGTTTCATCCCGAGGGACGTCCATCAATTTTTATCATAACTGTGTGAATCCGTGGCATGGTCTTATTCGGAGATTCGTATGTTTCATTTCCTAACTGGACGACCCCCGTGTGTGACGTTGTCACTTTTGTCGCCTATGTGTTGTCCTGGAAGGGTATCTTGTTGTCACCCCCCTTGGGTCCCTGGTTGTTCGGCCTTGTCACTGCTGGCTTCTCATACACAGAATGCTTTTGTGTGATAAGAGCCCATTGAGACGCCTTTGCACTCTGCTATTCAGCTGGCTATGAATTTCATAGAGAAAGTTGGCCCTGATGCCTGGGTATCAGCTGAATCCAGGTGAATTTCAAAAGGGAATGGATTGAACCTGATAAGAAAACGGAGTTGGGAGATGCTCAATGTCTTCCCTCTCTCCCTCCCTCCCTCGACTTCTCTATGGGTTCAGGTTTTTCAATAAGAAAACAAAAAAATGAAGGGTTTCTATTTTTTTGTGTGTGTATTGGCCAAAATATCAATTTTTGATAATACATTTTAGATTCCCTGTGCCGAAGGATTTTAGAAAAACGAGACAGGTTTGACGTTTTGGAAAAACTATGGTTCTGTGTGGTACAGTTTTCATTTTGGCAGTATGTTTACGGACTTAAGGAGGATTTACAATAACGTTACCAGCTGTTACTAGTTCCTTTCATTAAAACTTTGCCATTCTATATTTATATGTTGGAATATTTATCAAAGTTTGCAGAATTTAAAGTGTACTATATATTACTACCTTTCAATCCTTTAAAGCGTTTTGACATCCGAAGCGGGAAGGGAGGAGCCACGGACTGAACTATCCAATGAACTAACTGAACGTCATGAGTGCGCATGCTTGGTTCTTCTCTTCCCGCCTCTAACATTAAGGTTAACGTTAAGGCGTTGGCTGGCTCAATCTCTCTTATATGGCCATATAATGGCTACTTGTACACGTAAACATATACGTATGTCCACACATGTATATATTAGAGAGTTTGAGCCAGACAACGCCTTAACTTTAACCTTAACGTTGGAAGCGGGAAGGGAGGAGCCACGGACTGAACTGCCCAATGAACTAACTGAACGTCATGAGTGCTCATGCTTGGTTCTTCTCTTCCCGCCTCTAACGTTAAGGTTAACGTTAAGGCGTTGGCTGGCTCAATCTCTCTTATATGGCCATATAACGGCTACTTGTACATGTAAACATATGTCCACACATGTATATATTAGAGAGTTTGAGCCAGCCAACGCCTTAACGTTAACCTTAACGTTAGAAGCGGAAAGGGAGGAGCCACGGACTGAACTACCCAATGAACTAACTGAACGTCATGAGTGCTCATGCTTGGTTCTTCTCTTCCCGCCTCTAACGCAGCTTCCTATGTGCGCATGCGCTCAAAAGTCAAACTCCACACTGCTGGAACTGTATAGTGCACAGTTCCATACAAAGATTTTTGCATAAACTGGGGGTGCCCCAGTGGGGATGGCTACTATAGTTATATATAGTACAAGTTCAAATAAATAATTAAAGAAAAAAGGACTCATTGAGTCATTATATTAAATTTTATCGGAATTAAGTGGAAATAGGGGGTGCTGCAGTTCCACAGTGCCTATACGCGAGACGCCACTGGTCTTTCTATCCGGGCTTTTAACATCTTTCAAAGTCTTGGATTGCTTACCACGTCCTTGTAATAAATTGATAAATACCTAGCTACAGAAGAAGTTGCAAAATGTTATAAATCTTAGATTTTACAGATCTTGTCCATTTTTTAAACTTCTCCCAAATCATTTTACGAAGATTTGCAGATATTATAGCACGTGTTTGGAATATGGTTTTTAGACCACAGTATTTTTTTCAATCTTATAATACCCACATCAACCATGTTGGATTTCCATGCTGCTGACATTAGAGCACTCAATTTCAACTGATATTTATTAAAGGATAAAGGTAAGGATACAAGAAGTTTTGCATACAATTGATTAGATTAATATAAATAATTACAAGAGTTCACAAGTACATAGACGTGATGCATATATCACAGAGGGAAGGTTGTCTCAAGGTCATTGCATATCGAAAATCCATTGAACTCTGTATGACCAACGTATGCATAGTTAAAATTTGTATCCATCGTCCCATTTTTGACACGTGTCAGGTGACAAGGAGTCGCTTCTAATGGTGACATCATAAGGGCGGTATTTAGCTGTTGCGAATTTCTTTTTTCCTCAACTAATTGCCGAACACTGCGCCAATTTCCCTTCAGTCCCTTCGTTTGATTAATGAACGCATTGACTTTTATGAAGTACATGGAACGTGGATGTAAACGACGTCGATCGTTGTTCACTCTTGGAAGCTCCCGTGGCTTACCGTGCCATTGACACCCGAAAAATTGCTTTTTCACAAAATGGGCTCGTGTCCAAAAATTTGTCCGCAAAGTTAATGCACGTTAATTTAATGGATACAACAAAAAAAAAAATGCCATCTTTAACCTACCACCCTCCAAAAAATGCATTTATCAACTTGAAAAGGGTCGGTCGTTTCCGTCTGAAGGGCGTTATGATTTCTGTAGACGAGACACGACTATCACATAGAAAACAGCAACATCCCGGATAATGGAACCTCACGGACAGTGGGCAGTGGCGACCCGTAGCCAAAATTAGTGGGGTGCTGCTCCAGAAATTGTGGTGCGCATGCGCACAACAGTCAAACGGTCGGCACTGTAGGAGCGGTAGTGCACTCCCTCGCACCTCGTCATCTGTAGCTTCCTATGTGCGCATGCGCACACCAATCACAACTCCACGATGCTGGAACTGTGAAGCGCACAGTTCCATACAATGATTTTGGTATAAACTGGGGGTCGGCTACTAGTTATATATAGTACAAGTTTAAAGAAATAATAAAAAAGGACTAATTATATTAAATTTTATTGGTAATATGAAGTGAAAATAGGGGGTGCTGCAGTTCCACAGTGCCTATACGCGAACCGCCACTGCTCACGGAGTTCCATTAACTGGAGCTTCTTTTTTTGGTTGGAGGGTCTGCTTGACAAGGATTAATTAGGCCATTGTAAGCGAGTCTGGCGAGTGACCTAGTCTAACCTAACCTAACCTAACCTAACCTAACCTAACCAAAGTCAACCTAACTGATAGTTCCTCTAAAAATTGGCCGCCACCGTGCTCTTTCCTCTCTTCAAATCTATAATAAATTACCAAAAAAATACAATTGCATCCATAAACTATAACCCTTATTGCTAGGTGGGCTGAGTACCTGCGTTTAGTACCTGACCTAACCTAACCCAACCCATAATAACCCATAATAACATAACGCGGTTGCGAGGGTATGCATAAGAATAGGGGGCGCTTTTTCATCAGACTCTATTTGGAAAAAATAAAATACTCCTTAACGTTTTTTGATGGTAAGAAAGGGTTGCGATGCCGGATTTGTTTGAAGTTTTGAAATAACAGCTGGTTTAAGGGAACCTGAGAGTGAAAAACAGAAAGGCTCGCGTGGGTTACAATCGACGTTAAAAGTTAATCGTCCCATTTGGGTTAAACCTTGGCCAACTTTTGTGTCTCTTGTTTACGGCGCTCCCCCCAGTGGCCTACTCGGGCATCGTGTTCCACTTACCTGAGTCGAGGCTATAATTGTCCCGCATCTTTTGTTGTTGTCGTTGTTGTTTATTGTTTTTTTCTTCTTCTCGTTTGTTTTCATTCATAAGTTGTGTTGTTGATTCTTAGAAAACATTGTTCGAACAGGGCTTTCGGGCCAATTATGGCCCTCCCAAAATGGCGACCCTGTCGATGGTTTATAGTTCTGAGATTACTTGCACGACCCGGGGGGGCCTCTTGGGATGACCTGAATTCGACAAATTTGAAATATATACAATAAACACATAAGCGGTTGAATGTAAAAGACCTTAACATAGGTTTATTTTTCTAAAATGATGGTTAACCTCGACAGTAAACTACTTTCTATTGGGGTTTTATGCACATAATAGTGCTGTAATTTTACTTTAATAATACTCGTTGAGTTATTTAGAACATTGGCTTCATCGAATATATAACCTCACATTTTGCAAGCCAACAATGAAAAATGTTCCTTTACTAACCGATAAAGAATATGAACTTCCCTACCTATGTATGGGGAAGAGCGGCGATTGGAGCGCCCTCTACGGCGCTTCGGCTATCGGATAAAAACGCTTAATCTCATCGTATCACGCTCGCCTCGCGTAGAAATAAGTCTTCGTGAGCCACGCTAGTTTTAATCGGCGAACACGCATTATATAGCGTAGATTAATCAAAATTATAATCCACAACATGCTTTCAGTTAATTAAAACTGAAGGCATAATTGAGTGAAGCGCCTCTATATATTAATTATCACCGGCCATTTTTTTTGCACTGGAGTTTAGGCTAGACTTGACTTTGTTTAACACTGAAATTTGATAAAAATAATAATTCGTTGATTTATGATTGCTTTAATTATATTTTTTTGCATGCGCTTGAAATTCGCTTCCTATCTTGGTTTTTCCCTTTGATTAAATTTACGAAAATGTATATTTCTATAAGGATTTTCAAAACAGCTTATTACATTCTGATTATACAAATTAAGGATGCAATTGGATTACTCTTAATTTGAATCCATTGGCACTTCTTATAAGGGTGTTGCTCACTGAGAAGTTCAAAGAGAACCTTCAAATGATTAACAACGCCAGTGTTTTTGTACATTTTTGATACAATGCATCATCATAATTTTGTGTATTTTTTACGATCAATTTAGCATAACATGCTTGCAATCATGCTGAAAATTGTGATTAATACCAAAGTACACCTTATGTTTACGATTTTGTTCTTATAATAGGGAAATTTAGCCCCTAAAACTCACCGTTGACGATTACGAGCAGTGCTGTGTGTTTTTCGAAATGCACATGTGCGGGATAACGATCTCCAAAGGGGAACCAAACCGTGTCTTTTTTCCAAATGCACATGTACCTGATCGTTCGAGGGAATAATAAAAAAAACATGGCGGCTCCAAGAACGTTTTTACTTTTAAAACTTATTTAACGCGATCTAGTCAGTCTGCGCATGACGGAAAGACATTATATTTAACGGCGCTCCTCCTAAATACCGTCCGTTCAATGTATTAATCACGTCACTGGTGGACGGAGCCTTGTCGTCAACATTGGCTGCTAAAAGGACATTTACAGTGGAACCTCGCTTAACGAGCACCTCGCATAACGAGTGATTCGCATAACGAGCAATATAATTTTTTTAAAAA
>JAUJYV010003333.1:0-10235 GCA_033995625.1 Ophyiulus pilosus | reverse complement strand
AATAATTCATTAATATTTTACCTTTCTGCGAATTGTGTCGATATCGTCATAACTGAACCATTGGTTCCCTTTGAATGCAAATGGTCCAATTCGACCTTTGGGATCCTTTACTACACTCCATCCATCCCCTCGGAGCCTAGTGCAAATCTGGAAAAGTATCGTGGAATTATTATACGCATTTGCTCAACTCCCATTTTGGTTTAAAAAATGCCATCACCACTTCAATTTTTGCACAAACTTTACCTCATAATAAGACAGCATTCCACCCTGTCGCGAAAAAGCTCCGGCTTCTCCTGGTCCATATGCTGGCGCGTTAAGTCCGTGCTCGTTGGTATCTGCTAAGCTCCATGACTGGCCATAAAGGGGCATTCCCATTATTAATTTGCTGCGGGGAGCACCTAGCTCAAGATAGTAGTGAAGGGTAAAGTTCTGGAAAAAAAATATTGTATTAGCTCATTTGTACATGTCATGACAACATTGCTGATAAAAGAAGCATCCATACCGAGTTAAAATAGTCAAATTCATCCCCTGGGAAGTAATATAGTGGTGCTACGTGTCCTGTCTTTTTCTCCCAAGAACCTAAAAGTTGCAGGATACTTCATTAGTGAAATCAAAATTGCTAAATATTCGGTAGTGGATGTTCGGTTATTGTCCACTCCTTACCATGGAAGTCATAAGTCATGACGTTTATGAAATCCAATTTTCTGTAAAAGAAAAAATGTCAAATTAGTTTTAATCCTTCAAATCAAAATACTGGATGGTATTTTCTGTTTAGTAAAATGTGTCTTACTGTGCAACGATTTGTACATCATATGCATTATCGATAACAGTTTTGCTAGGCGACACGGCTGCTGTCAGCAACAACCGTGGTTTGTTCTGGTCAAAAGCAGTTCGTAATTCCTAGACAAAACATAGAAACGGGGTTAAATAAAGTGAGTAGATGTCTAGAATATGGTTACTGATGACTTCTGAACGAAAACCTTACCGAAACCATTTCTGCGAATGCGCTCTTGTCGCTTACCGGACCTCGCTTGCAGTCGACTTGCCAGCATTTAGGATCTGTTTGATGGACCCATAATATATATTAGTTTTCTGCTATTGTGACTAATGTGACTAACATCTCAAAATACAATAACTTACATTCCCAGTCAAAATCTAGACCATCGAATCCATTTTTATTGATAAAGTCGACAGCATGGCTGATGAATTTGGTTCGAGCACTGGGGCTATTTACTAAACGAGAGTATTTGTCACCCAGACTGTCTGTCCAGCCACCAAGACCCAAGATGATTTTGACCTTAGGATTTTTCTTCTTAATATCCACCACTCGAATAAAGAATCCTGTGAAAATTCAAAGTAAAATTGAAGCCCGTTATTGCTTCGTTGCTCTATTCTGCTGATGGGCCCTTGTCATTTACTTACGATTGTCTACATCAGCCCATGGGTCGTGTAGTTTTATGATAAGGTTCTCGCCATCCAGCACCGTGAAAGCATAAATGATATGGGTGCACAAGGCAGGGTCCACATTTTCAGGATAGAATTTGCCAATTCCAGGTCGGTACCATGCCCAATTTGTGAAATAGCACACAACTTTGTAATCGTAGGTGAGTCCTGAAATATTAAATTAAGTAATTAAGTATACAAGTTTGTTTATGGTTTGCAGGGACTGTGAACACTTGTTTTTTCTATTATTTAGCATGAAACTAGGGCCTTAGTACGTTAAACAGAGTTTTTTTTTCGAATTACCTGGTGGGAGTTCCACAGGTGAATCAGTTACAACTGGTGGTCGCGTTACCGGAGGAGCCCAGGTCTGGGGTGGCCGAGCTGTCGTGCTGGGGGTGGTACTACTGGCCCATGGCGGTCTTCTGGTGGTTGAGGTGGCCCAGTGGGGAATCCTGGTGGTCGTGCTACTGGCCCAAGGCGGAATTCTGGTGGTTGAGGTAGCCCAGTGAGGGATCCTGGTGGTGCTACTGGCCCAAGGTGGAATCCTGGTGGTTGAGGTGGCCCAATGAGGAATCCTTGTGGTTGTGGTGGCCCAGTGGGGGATCCTTGTGGTGCTCGTGAACCAGTCCGGGGGAGCCCAGGTCTGGGGCATGCGTGAGGTTGTCTGTTCAACAAACCTGGTGGTGGGAGACCTTGTCGGCGGCCCCCATGTGGGCCAGGGTGTAGTGACCGGAAGCCGGGTAGTCGGTCGGCTGCCCCCAGGGAACTCGGGTTTGGGCGGCTTCAGGTTACACTTCACGTTGCGGTCCCAGTCGCAAATCTTGCTGGCTTGGTTGAAGGACGTCTCCCCGGTGCACTCCAGAGGAATGGGCTCGAAGTTGGCGCATAGGTAGTACTTCTTGCAATGGTGGGGGTTGGGGTATAGACCGTCGCTGGGGCACTGGAAACGGTAGGTCGTCGGAGGGTCGAAGTTGAGGGTAGGATCAAAAGGCGCTGGGACCTCGGGTGGATTGAAGGGCGCTGGGACTTCGGCCGGTAGCTCGCAGCTGGCGTAGTGAGACCAGTCGCAGGTGTAGGTCACTTTGTTGTAGTGAAGGCCGAAGGGGCAAACAAATTGACGCAAAATTCCGTTGTCGCAACGGAAGAAGCGGTTGCAGTCCGCAGGGTCTGTCAGGAAGCCACTGGACTGACACACAGAGTCTGCCAAATAGAGGCCGGCCCGGATCTCTTTTACGGGTTGAGTGTGGATGGGTGCGAACGGGATCTTTATTGCCATGTACAGGGGTCCACTGCTGGTGGAAGGAACCTGGGGCCGGAAGGATGAGTAGGGCAGCCGCATTGCCTCGTTAAACGATGTGCCTGAAGGTTGCTCCCCTTCACCACACAACGAAGAATAGATCTTCCGCATCAGGGGTGATTTGGGGCCGCATACACCGATGTAGTCGTCCAGATCTAATGCCCATGCCATCGCACCTCCCAAGTTGAACTTTTTAATGAACTCCATCTGAATAACAGAAAATTTTGTCGTGTTTTTCCCAGGTTGACATACAAAGTACTTTCAGTTAGGTTGCTTTGTTGACTGATATTTAGGGGTCAATTTAATCTGCGATGTTATTATTCTATAAGTATTGCAAAATTACAGTTTTTTTGCTCAGACATCTAAGATGTTCCACAATTTTTACACCAAACTTTAATCAGGTCACTTCTTATCAAAGCGAGATTTTATAAATTACATATAATGTATGGAAAACTAAAACTGGTCCAATATGCATAAACCATCTACATAAAGGCAATGGGCTTTATGCAGATTTCGTCATTTATCAATACCACGCGACTGCTATAATCATCATCGAGTTAAATGTGGTTCTGTA
Source organism: Ophyiulus pilosus (assembly GCA_033995625.1). Classification (NCBI taxonomy): domain Eukaryota; kingdom Metazoa; phylum Arthropoda; class Diplopoda; order Julida; family Julidae; genus Ophyiulus; species Ophyiulus pilosus. The sequence goes on along the minus strand of JAUJYV010003333.1, from coordinate 6,921 downwards.
CATTAATGGAATGTATTAAAAGACACGTGATGTCGTCCTTGACGTAATTCTGCATATGGCCCATTTATTTCCTGTCAACTTTCGTCGTTTTTCTCCTAATTATTGGAAAGCAGGCAATCATTGCTAGCATTGCAATCATGCGTGGTTGCCTTCGTTCAGGGGCTTACCTTATCTTCAATGCTTTGCTCATCGTCATAGCCTACCCATTGACCCTGACCAAAAGCATATGGTGTTTTTCCATATTCGTCCCTTTCAATTTTCCACGATCCATCGGAAACTAATGGGCATATCTAGAAGAGAAAAAAGCCCGTTAAAAAGAATGTTGTATGGAAAGAACTTGTATGGAAACGGAGTGCCTACTTACTTCGTAATAGGCTAAGTAGCCTTCTTCACCAGTGAATTTTCCAGGAATACCTGGTCCTTTGGCCACGCTACCTGGCTTGTTGTCATTCTCATTGGCCAGGGTGAAGGAGACGCCGAAAAATGGGATACCGAGGATAAGTTTGGAGGGATCAGCCCCTTTGTCCATCAGATAACGAATTCCAAATTCCTGCAATGCGAACTCTCAGAGTTTAGAATGGAGATTTCCTATTTCATGTTGTCAGATAGTGGGTGGACTTACAATATTTCTGATGGTGTTTTCCCATTCGTCATGGGGACGACGGGTTGCAGGACTATGGTGATCGGCCACTTTACCCAAAGCACTTCTCAAGTTGAATGCCAGGACATTGATAAAGTCGAGGTTCCTGCAAAAAAAGTTTGACTTAGTTTTAACTGAAGACTCTTTATTTAAGACTATTGGATTATTTTAATTTATAATGATCATTACGCATTTATTTCTGGTACGTTATATCCATCATCAATGATTTCTTTGATCGGGGCCATAACTGCACTGAGCAACAAATTCCGAGATGACAGGGCAACTCGAAGTTCCTGAAAAAAAATCCAATTTTCTCAGTATTGACCAAACCATGCTCAAATTCGTTAACAGGAATATTCATATCTGGGATTCATTACCTTTATTAATTTCACGAAATTGTCCTTATCTTCACAACGACCGCTCCTTTCGGTTGCTGCTGGGAAAGCCCAATTAATGTCGACTCCATCAAAGCTAAAAAGAAATTTCATCTTATTTTAAATTTGTGGTTCAGGACAGCATCACCTACTGGTGTATAATCATTTGGGATATATTTTATAAATGGCCACGCCGTTTAACTGGTTTGGTCATTAAGGGAACGCCATGACATGTTAATGGCTCATACGCCACCAGGGAATGCTGAACTGAATAAAATTAACTTTTTATTTGGAATACAAAGATTCCGTCATAGTGTCTATTATTATTATTGTCCATTATTTAGAGTAATCGGTTCCTATTTTTGTATCATCGATAATATAGAAGAATACTAACTGGTGCTGCTGGACGAAATTTAGTACACTATCCACAAACTGGGCCCTTAGATGAGGGTATCGTGCCATGAAAGAAAACTTTAGACCGCCTTCATTCCATCCACCAATCGCTATCATAACTTTGAGATTTGGATTCTGTAGCTTTAAATCCGTAGCGTTTTTGTAGCCACCTGTTGGTATGGAAAGTTTTTATTAGAAACGTGTAAATTCAGTTATCTTGTGTAGTTTACGTGTGCATTCATGTTATCCTAAATGTAGTCATTTAAAACTATTTTGTTTTAGAAAAAAGGAAGGAAAGGGAAAGAAAAATCAATATTTGAATTGACATAAAATGTATTGTGTATTCTTTTAAAAACTTTTTAAAACGGCCTTCATCTAGTATATATTAGAGAGTTTGAGCCAGCCAACGTTAACGAAAGGATAACGGTAACGATAACGAGAAACAGCGCTGGCGGGCCGGAATGTCAAGGACTACCCTATGCGAAGCATGGCATTCCAATGACATTCCGGGCTTCCCGCGCTGTTTCTCGTTAAAGTTATCGTTAGCGTTTCGTTAACGTTGGATGGCTCAAACTCTCTATTCATTTGCAGAAAATCACGGACTAATATTTATGCCATTTTCAATGATCATTTTTTTTAAAAATTTTACTTGTTGTAGTAATTGAAGTGAATATGTAAATTTTACTCCTTAATTATTGGGTGGGTCAAAAACTGAAGAATGTTGACCTCTATTATATGTTGCACTTGTTTCTGCTTTATTTTTGCGAAATATGAAATTGTTTAAATAATTTCTTAATAGAGGAATGGCGATATTTACATACCTGCCCTAAGGTCTATTGCCTCATCTAAACTTCGGACTGTGTAGGAAGGTTCATCGAGTTTAGCAAACGCGTATATTAAGTGTGTGCACATTAGTGGGTTGATGTCGTTCACACTAAAAGAACCTTCTTCAGGTCGCGATACTGCCCAGCTTTCATAGTAACACACGATTCTGTATTTTGGATTTATTGTTTCTTCTACCAATGGGTCCGCTATCGGCGCAGTTGGTCTTTGGGGCTGACCGTTGAAGGACTGAAAATTATACTGGCGTATGTGAAGGGGTGTTTGGTATCGATATGGATGAAAGTGAGGAGAAACTGGCCCAGATTGATACAAAGGAGGTGCTGTAAAAAATATTTTTCAAAAATTATTTTTTATTTCATGTCTTTATTGAATGTTGAATACTGTGAATATTTAGTTGATCTACTGTAGTTACCAAAGTGCCTGTATAGCATTTGAAAGTAATTGGGATACGTGTTGGCCCCAGCCGTTGCCAACAGGGCAACCACTAAACCGGTCACCAAATTCATCATTGCCAAGATATCCTGAAAATAATAAGAAACAGTATTGCAAAAATGTGCTTGTGAAATCTTTTCTAGTGCTTGTCTTCCATTTAAAAATCATTTCTAAATTGCTATGTACAATTTTAAAAATGGCGTCTTGTATTCATGTAAATTCCTAGAAAAATTCTTCTGAATTACATGATTTGTGTTATGCCTGTTATAAGTGTGCGTTTGTTTTTTTGAAAAGTTACCAGGAAATAAATATACAAGTGTAGATGTTGTCACGATTCAACAAAAGCACTTATAAATACAAAAAAAAAATACAACAAACTTTCATGGTTCTGTTAATAGTTTCATAACCATCAAAATTCCAAAGTGCATGTAATATTGTAGTGTACTGTCAATATATTAGTAAGTTTAGGAAGATAATAGAGAGTTGAACCATCCAACGATAACGATAACGTCAACGAGAAACAACGCGGGCATTCCGGAATGACATTGGAATGCCATGCTAGGGTAGTCCTTGACATTCCAGTCCGCCAGCGCAGTTTCTCGTTATCGTTACCGTTATAGTTTCGTTAACGTTGGATGGCTCAAACTCTCTATTGAATAAGTTCCCATACGTTCAAAACAATTTTTTTCCAGTGTATTGATCTCATCAAAGCGTTTTCAACATTATATTTAAAACGCTATAGGATCATACCACATGTAATTTAGGAGATGATATAGAGATTTAAATATTTTATTACTTAAAATAATGACAGTGACATTGAAGGTATAGGGCATTGTCTTCAATCCAATCATTGCGCTGCAGGCAATATTTTAACGCCCGTACATGTAATACAGGACATTTCTAGTTTTTTTAACCTTCCCCTGTTAAGAAAGTTGGCATTGTAAAAGCTATAGGGGACTCCAAAATTCAACAAACAAGTTCGCTAGATGAACGTTCAGCGTTCATTTGAAAAGACTAGCTTCTTCATTACATATTCCATCAGCATCTCAAATTTAAGGGTTTGGAAGGAAAGTACAAGTGGTTGATGCACTCTGGTACCAGGTTCACAAAAGAGGGTCATTGTCTTTTATAAACGATCACAACAATCTTGCCTTCAGCGACGTACAATGGGCTTAGAATGCAGAATAAAAACCTGTTCTTAATTGGAATACATTTTGTTTTAAAATACTTGGTAATTTAGATTTAAGATTAACTGCAGAATTTCTTTTTTTTTCGACCTTTATTTAGTTTTGAACGACTTTCACTTGAACGACTTAAGCTTGCAAATAAAAATTATCAACTACAAACAACAAAAAAGAAGTCGATCAGTATGCAATACGGCGAGGGGAAATTTCGTTTAATGGTTCAATTCTGATAGGACATGACTCAATGATAACCAAGAACAGTTTCTTATAACAGTACATGCTTTGTTTTCTTCTGATAATGAAAGGGAGGGTTTTAGAACACTGTTGTTTTATGATACGAAATGTATTTTAAGGTTACATAGCACCCCACACTTGTCAGTTCGACCTTCTAGTTTCTGGAGATCGATGGTCGACCCTTCGACTTCACCTGACAGGCCCACACAATACATGGAGACAAATTGTTGCCAATCTTACCATTATAAACGTCAGAGTTAAGAACCCCTGCTAAGGTTCAAGTGCGAACGGAAAGTTTTTCTTTATTTTAAAATTCAGGGCGTTATCTCATATTTGTCGTCTGAAGAGCAGGTGTGTACCGCTATAGCGGTTTCTTGAGAAGCTTCGTGCTACTTATGTATGCTTTCAGCATAAAACAATGTTTTTTTGTGTCTGCCGCTTTGCTTAACTATCATGCATATTTCAATGGTTTGTAGCGATAACTGCCTTTGTTTTTTGACATTGACTTTGATGGCAGACAAAATAAGATCAACAGTACAACTTGTCTTAACAATGGAATGTGGGCATGCCCTGAGCATGATGCAACAATGAAGTACACAAACTTAATTTACACAAAACAAACAATGATTTATTTTGTGTAAATTAAGTTTGTTTTACATTCATTGTTTAGAAGCATAAACTCGCAGCTTATGAAAAGTCTAATTGAAAAGTCACCTGACGATATATTATATAAATATAATGCCAATGAGTTGTTGAACCTTTAATATCTGTTATGTTTTCACAAGATGGCCAATTCTGGTTTTTAATTATTAATTTATCTAAGCAAAATGTGCCAATATGTAACACATTTTTGATAGATAGTTTGGAATTTCTTAGATATAAAATATTATATAGTTATAAGTTAATTTCTAGAAGTCATTAAACTCATGTTAGTTCATGATTCTAAAGGTCCCATGGAACAATGCAACACATTCTTTTAAACATAGACATAGATATTCATTAAAGGTTTTAATGGTTTTAATTGAAGCGAATTTAACTTTAATTGATCGCCACTTGATAGATTTTGCAAAACAAAGTTGAAAAATTAATTTACAAACTTTATATATACAGGTCCATTGACTTTTATTGCAATATTTCTTATTATGGCATAAGCTATTCCGGAAATATCGAAGCAAGTTTAATATATATTATTGTCTATAATGTAAATTCTGTATCTTGCATTTACACAAAAATGCCTTATCGATGCAGGTGAAATTAATTGACCCAACTGCTTCAGGTTAAAAACAATCTTAACAGCATTCTGTACTAAACCCACATGTTAAAAATAATACTTTGCAAATGCTTACCTGATTCTTGTTGCAATGATGTATTTTCTGCCTCTTTCCAACAGAAATGGATCAGAAGACGTTGTTGGCCATGAACTTGAGAATGAAAGTTGTAAGGCAAGTCGTTTTTAAATATGGATTCCAAGTATAGCAAAGGTGTAGCTGGAGCATGTAGTGGATGACAATGGGAACACGTGGTAGACTAAAAAAGGTTGGCGTTATCCAATCAACAAACAGCTGTGTTGTTGACCTTACAAGATTTTGATTTGGGCTGGCAAAAAAATATATTGAAAGTAAGGCTTTCACTCTCAATAGGAATAAAGAAAATATCTTGATGGCGATGAAACGTTGGTTTCGCATGAGTGATCATGGTTGTATTTGATCAGCATCTTGTATTATTTGTCACTCATGATGAGGAAATCATTGTAATCCATCTAAGCTGTCATCACTAATTACAATTTGCATTTGAAACTATTCCATTTTTTTTATAACAATTTTTTTGCTTACAAATCTTTTGTAAAATTGTCAGTGAACTTGACACTAATGAGTCAAATGGTTTGCGTTTAGCATTTAAATGGTGGAGTTGATATTCAACATTATACTACATGTAAAAAAGATGGCATGTAGTGAGCAGTTTTTTAAAATATTTAATTCTACATAAAAATCATTGGTATGAAAATAAATTTAAATCTGCTATGAAGGCTACTGATTTACATCGTGTTTTATTCGAAATACAAGTTTATTTGGTATAGTGCAATCGTTTTTAAAGTAATTAAGTTTTTCTTCGTCAAAATATTGTAGATAAGACATTTTTGTCTTTTTGAAATACTTGTTAGGTTTTGTAATATTTGTAGAACATTTAGAGCATATCATACTTTATTAAAGCAAATAAGGATGAAGTGTCCATTATTCTAGAAGCTAAGTAATACTTTAAAAAAGATTGCAGGACACAGAGTTCAGATTGCGTAAGGAATTGGTCAACCTTCATTAACTGCAATTGATATTGTACACAAAATAGTGGGCTTAAGCAACTTCTGATAATCCATTGTGAAATTGTGATAAATGTGTATTTTGTTTGTGCACGCAATGGGTACCACCCATCAAACGTGGAATGTTAAGCTTACAGCATATTTTAATTTTAATCAATCTATTTTATCTATATCGAACCTATAGCTAACCACGAAACGCTTTTTAAAAATCTTTTATGAACGTGTTTTGAATATAATTATCTATAAAAAACACTTTCCAGCTTTTCGATTAGATGTTGATGTTAGGAAAGATCGTGTTATCCGGATTTGCACAGGATGTTGCCTTTGTTAAGTCTCGTACAATCTCATCGGTCACTGGTCTGTCTGTGCTTATAATTGGTTTATTATTGCATTTAATATTTATTGTCGTCATCATCTTCATTTGAAAGATAATTGCCTTTATATAAAAGATGACAATAAAATGTTCGCCTTTGGAATGTATCTTTTAATGTAGCATCCAATTATAGT
>JAUJYV010003332.1:0-10236 GCA_033995625.1 Ophyiulus pilosus | reverse complement strand
TAATTTTGCATAAGGACAGTACAAAACGAATGTCTTTATTTCTTCTATTTATAAATTGTCGACTTGCGACCTAGGTCATATTTATACCAGTAGCTGTTTCGACTACCCTCATTTTAATTTATGTTTTCATTGAACGAAAAAAGTTTGGTATGAATGCTGGAATATAGATAGATGAAACAAGTAATAGAAAATTATGTACAGAAAAAACAGAAAAAAATAAAAAAATCTGTATATAAAAACATGTATTTGTTGCAACAATACGCAAAAACGACTTCTTTCAATTTACGGCGTACGAAGCAAGCATGTTTTCAATTCATTACATTTTATTCATTGTTTGCAATTAGGCGATTCCTGAATCGTCGTTTCCTCTCGTGGGGTCTCATGTGACGTTAAGATTAAGATTGAAGGAATTCTTTCAAATTAATCTGAATGTGTATCTTGATTAAGAAACTGAGCCTAATGAACACGAAACGTTTCCTCGTTTTTTCTACTTCGACTTTGGAAAAAACTTAATCCAGATGCGATGATTGAATCGATGCAAAACGTTCAGAAGATTACGTTTATTTCTGGAGATTTTCCTAATCATTAAAGCTGTTCTATACAGTGTATTAAGACAGTAAAGGGCCGTGAAATCACTGCATGATCCTTTATTAAGACAGTGACAACAGCAATATAGAGATGTCCTTGCCGTAGAATGGAATGCTAAAGAAAACAAAATTCGAGAAATATTCTGTCCATGTTTAATGTGACTAGTTTATTTATATAAATTCAGTTACGAACCATTTTGTGAATGTCTACAAGTTTTTATAAATCAACGAAAAAACGTATACAAGTAGAAGTATAGCATTTAAGAAAAGAATACTAAAGTTTTCTGATCACATAATACAGTTTGTAATAATTTGATGCGATGGTATTACGTGATAGTTATATATGTACATATGCCCATCTTACAGTAAAAATAAGCTTCGAGTGATTTTCCTCAAAATATTTTTTTTTTGAAAAGTAAAAGGTATTAATATTAAAATACACATATTGATTCGATTGGGTTTCTTGATGCAACATTGATTAAATTCAACGAAATGACGAGTAGGTTTGAGTGGGCATATAAACACATGTTCACAAAAAAATATGTTTTTAAGACATGTTCATTTGGTAGAAAACTGTATGGGTCAAAATGGAAACTATACATACACTGTAAGGAAAAACTCGGTATTCGAATAAATATAATTTGCGAAAATTTCGATGAATTTGAACCTTTTTTTAAAGGTATTAAGGGCTATTTACATCATTTTTTACAATTTTATAGCAATGAAAAACATATTTGGCATTAAATTATACTGGTTATAAAACATGGAAAATTAAATATGAGAAGTTAAACAAAAAAGGCTATCTAAATTCAAATTATCAAATTCAACTGTCTGTCATATAGGTGGCCGCTCTCAATTAAGTTGACTTGATCACGCTCTTAATGAGCGTCATTAAGGATGCAATCAATCATCAATCAAGAATTTAAGTGGTTGTGGTTTCACACCTGCGCCTCAAATGGTTTATGTGTTAGTAGGATTTGAATAAATGGGGAAGAAAACTTAGTTGTGCATTTTTGTAGATATACTCATGTTGGTCAAAATAATGTAATAACTTAAATAATTGCAAACTTCGAGATGTGTAGCCTGAGCCTAATACTTGAGTTGTTGGGCAATGACAATTCAAACATCTATTTTAACATAAAATTAATTCAATTATAAGTTACTGCATTCTTTTAATCGTAATCTCATAACAATGGAACGTTTATTGTCAATATGCGTGTCGATATGTTCGTTAAGTTATTCCACCAATCAAATTTACAATTACGAAAAGTTGTTTAAATTTCATTTATATTGCAAATATGTGCAAATTGAGAGTAACATGTGTTTTATAAATAATTTGGAAAAAAATCTTAATTTAAGATTAATTTAAAGAGCTTTGTTCTTGAAATATTACAAAGATGCCAAAATCTGCACGATGCTTTAAGGGCTTAAATGTTTTCAAATAAAGGGTGAAAATCACTTGGACATTTCGGATAATGGAACCACCGAATATTAGGACAGAATTTATAAGAATATTAGTAGCAAGAAGATGGTTGATTGGACCAAACGGGTAACAGGACCATATTTCTTATTCATTTGTGTAGTCTAATTATCCGGAAAATGTATATTATTGTACACCAACAACGAGATGCAACATGATGCATGGTTGGATATTGCAGTTTTAAAGACGTTGAATAACATCGTGACTGAGGTTATAGAATCGATGTACTGCTTTTCATTTTATCGGCACAGGCTACACACATCACAAGAGAGACAGATCTCAAATAATAGTGGAAAAGAAGGTGGGGCATAAATGCGTGATAGATGAACATGGTGAGCTTTTGGATATATGAAGGGGAGAACGGGGTGAATTTATCAGAATATTTGCGGAGATATGTTTGCCTTGGGTTCGCTAGAATTGATTGAATAGCCGGAAGCGGCCGTCGATGGGTTCAACACGGCGGAAAAGGGCCCGGAGAGCTGCGCCACCGCGTTTTGGACCACGTGAGCATGGCCATGGACGGGCAAGGCGTTGGTGGCGCTGGTGCAGCTGGTGGTAGCGATGGCTACCGGTGGTGCCTTTTGTTGGAGTGATGATGGTTGCTGCTGCTGTTGTTGTTGTTGTTGCTGCTGCTGTGATGGAGGGGGCTGCTGCTGGTTAGTTTGGGAACATGGTGATGCTGAAGAGGAATTCCACTTGGTGGACACCTCATTGGACATTTTACCTGTAATGGGAATAGAGGAGAAAATTAGGAGGAATAGAGGTGGAGAAGTACTACATATTATCACGGGATTTGTGTAAAGGCAATGAAGTAACAATGTGTTTTGATGCATTATGAAATTTTAAATAAATCTAAATTTATTTCTTAACCGGCATGGCTGTTGATATGCAGACCAACTTGTACCCTATGCTATCTAATTGCATACATTGGTTGCTTAAAATTAAACGTTACCTAATATACATAAGTATGCCCATTTTCCATAGATTTTTATTGTATATTATAGTCTTTTGTATATAGCTTTGGTTTGTGGTTTATCCGGGTTCCTTACATTTCTTGGAAATAATCTTATAGATTGGTTTAAGCAGAATCCTCTGCAGTATACTCGCGTCTCGTTCATCGTCATCAATTTGGTCTTTAGCGCTTTTTTTCACTTGCACCATGTTTTGTTTTTAATCCTGAATGGGCATAAGTCTTCGTTACATTCGCATTTAATTAATTGCTGTGCCCAACTAATTATTGTAGTGCTGTTTTTCATTTCATGTCATTAAATAGGCCTACTGGAAATGTGTACGTGTATATACCATTTTTGTTATTTGATAGATAACGACCCCATGCATTTGCAGTGTTATTCTTTGACAGTGATAAAATATACAACTCGTTTGCTTCTCTATTTAATCAGTAAATGACAAAGATATCAAGGCGTAGTCTTTACGAAAGACATTAATCTTCAAAAGCAACGGAGAAACTTAAGGGAACTGAACAAACTAATGTTCCCTTTTTGGAGTTAATCGATACCTGAAAACTGTTAGAGAAATTAACAGTGATGAGTTTTCCCGTTTGGGCAAAAAACACGTGTAAATACATGTGGTTTTTTTATGTTTTCCAAAGTTTTTCATTTTGACGTACTCTATTATAATAGAAAACGTATTCCTATCGAAATAACAAGTTTTATCGTGATTGAAAATATATTATGGGTGGTAATGGTTATTAATATTTTCTTGGTCTTACATATATCAGGTTTTTAATCGCAAAAAAAACCCAAAAAAACAAACAAACGAGTGAATCTTGGTATATAGAGGAAAACAAATAAATTATATACTATATCACGACCTTGATTTTGTATTAAAATTTGATTTCTGATTTATCGAATTTAATTAAATTAGTTTATTGTCTAGGAACAATCTAAGTTCAATCGCTTTAAACCCGTCTATTTAGCATCACTTTTTCTCCTGCATATAGAAACAAAAATTCAGGCGATGTATACTTTTATATATGCAGTGTACGTTATTATTTTTTTGCTTCAAACTATCTGTCGGAGGTTTTGACTACTGCCCGGGGATTTTCACGTCAATTGGAACCCAGGTTTGACTTTGATGTTGCATTGCACCCAATACTATAGTGGTCATATTGCGTTAAACCACAACTGTACATTCAGAAGAGGGTAATAACAAGAATGCATATTTTATTTCTGGAAAAAAAAACTATGTTGGACTGGGAGCATTTGGTGCTATAGAAACGATTTGAACGTTGGGTTTCTTTATTTATAGTCATAAATATGCAAATGAAGGGCTTATGACCAGCGTGTCACTAGCATGGCCAAGCGATCTTATTGGCCAGCAGTAGGCCTTCATTGTATACGATAGAGTTGTGGTTGTGCGTTTTGGTCCCTTCCTCTGAGCTTCCACTTGACGGTAATGGAGATGGATGAGAGCAGCTTTTCCATTTCGCGAATTAAACGTCGAGAATTTTGGAGTATCATTCATGGAGCATTGGTCACGTGGTTTTTACTTTGGGAAGACTGTCATGGGGGCTGCCTCTCGCCATCTACAGTGTTTTAGCCTTGAACCTTTTTATCCTTTTATGTTATGAGAATGTATATACTATATATGTATGTGATGATTTTCCTAAAATATGGGCCCATTGCATATTCAAGAGAAAACTCTTACATCCTCGTATATGGACTGACTTACCGATTCCAAGGGCTTTAATATATTGCAGATTGAAACATAACAATTTCATTAATTTGTGTAATTCCACTATTTTGTGTTCGACTTACCACTAGATATTTTCGATTCTGGGTTCTGTTGGTTCTGAACTGGTCCTGAATTGGTGTTTTTTACATCTTTTGTACTGCCACTTGTTGTCATATCCAATTTACCTCCGTTGCCGTTATTTGTTGAAGTGCCATTCGTTTGTTGTTTATTTTGCTGGTTCTGTCTTTCTTGTTTTCGAAATTTAGCTCTGCGGTTTTGAAACCATACCTATATAATAAAAAAAGAATATCTTATAGACGTTGTCAAAGCAAAGCAAGATGGATCGTTGTATAATAAATTGAGTCATCATTCTCTTGTGATATTCAGTCTTACAGTATACTTGTAAACATAGGGCATGCATGCTATGTTCTAGAAGTTGCGCATTTCGAATATAGTTATGCTAACCTATTATTAAGCTTTTTTTTTATGAATTGTCTGGACTTTTTTTGCAAGTGGCGCTTTCTTGGAATAAACATTATTTAAATAACAAATATAAAAAGCTGTCATATGTATACCGGAAAATTGATGATACATTCTCTCTCGTATAAGCTCAATGTTATTTATATATACAACTTCATTTTTGCATATTAAATCCAAATGCGAGTCTGATATTAATCTCAAACATACGCTTGCTTATGTTTTCCTGAATGTCGACCTGTAAAATCACGCCAGAACATTTCAGGTGTACACATGTTGTTGACATTGTTAAAACCAATTTTAACATTGTCAAAAAAAACGTTAATAACTTTTGATGTCGTTGGGGGTAAATAATGGCACACAACCATCCAAAACTGTTCTTTTCCCATCTCCCAAAGTAGTATCTCATTATTAGTCACATATAACATATACTATTACCTGAAGTTAGTTAAATTTAAATATTGATTATGACTAACAATTTGGGACTTAAAAATATACATGTGAGATTTCCAGGCTCTCAGAATTGCCTATTTTTCTTCTTTATTATATTCAAGCTCTTGATTTTTTAAACGGTGCCAGCCAGGTAACGAAATAAACTTTTAGTTATATCTGGCAATTTCTCACACATAAAATGATATATAAAGACATTCAGCGTCACATTATCTGATAATAAATTCCCCAATTTTTCATTGAAGCTCTGCTTCAATTTTTATCTCGTTCGTAAAGTGCGATATTATTGACCGTCAGGAAATGCATATGCCCTATTGCTGAATAATGAGAATAGACCTCACCTTATTTGCATGACAAAGTATACTACACGCGCAGAAAATTGAAACACGGTAAAGTGCCATTGAATTAAGGTAGATGTAGCACGAATCGTTTTTCATTTTTTTCCCACTTCACTCTTTGTACTATAGTCTTATATACGCCTTGATGCTTTTTGAGCAGGTCGTAAATCTTCATAATTTTTCATAAGACGAAATGCATTTTCCGGCAAGCCGATCATTTTTATTCACTTTGATTGCACCGTGCATTATTAATAAGGTCCCTTTCCCTACCTCATCCTCTCCCCCCAGTCATCCCCCTTCCCCCATCGCCCATATCCCCTTAATTTTTCATCCATGCATTCATTGTATTGCACTGAACCAGAGGCCTGAAAATCGAAATCTCGTTGGGGGCTAATTTAACTCTTGTTTACTTATGTGATTGCTCGGTGTGACCCCGTGTGTACCTTCGCACCCCCTCGATTAGAAAGTCGCCGTAAAGAAAACAATCGCGATGCGGATTTAAATACAGCTTGGAGCACGTGCCATCTGCGCCATTTTTGACGCCCAGAAAGGCATTTTTCAAAGCCATGTCATCATTGCCATGGCCATGTGGAGGCCTGTTGTTCAACGAAGCCACCACCTTGCGTGTACTTGTGTTGTATGTGTGTGTGCACAGCGTTAACACTGGCAGAGGAGATTGTTTTCCTATTCATTCGGGGTTTTCTGTTTAGCGGCGTTGTTAAAGGGTCCTTTAGACGAAGGTTGGTGGAATAATTGGAACGGCTTACCAGTTGTCACTTCTGGCTAGTGCAAGGGGTCCTTGTTGGGCATTGAGAGGATTTTGGAGGTGTTGGGTATTATGCATGCTGAATGTTAGATGATGCAAGTCAAACTAATGTCTAGTGGTTGGCAGTGACATGTTGGCATGAACGATGTCAATGTATTGAAGGGTATTTTAAACACTATTCCATCCATCTTGCAAACTGGCTGTTTACAATACAAATTTCGAAAACATTTTTTATGGCCAACTCTTAATTTAGTACCATAACACTACATAATATGTGAGAATAACATGAATGATTCTCTTTATTTTGTTTAGTGCTTTTTCCTTTACTTGTTTAATTTGTAAGCGAAATAATTAAGAATGGACAAAATTATATGCCATCCAGGAAGGTATATCTACCTCCTTCCCCCTCCCTCCCCCCTCGCCAAAAAAGGAGTTTTTTCCAGCGGCTTCATATCACCTTCCTACAGAACTTCATTCTAGATCCGGTACTGACTGCACATGTACTATGTAGGCCCCCCCTATAAGTACGCAGTACATATACAGTATCTACTGTTGATATTAGTTGCCCCACTACGCTGTTCATGTATACATTTCTAAGCTGGCCTATTTCAGATAAAGTATGATATGGCTTCCCGACATAATCAATTTCGGATCCCCACAGATACAATAAAAACGTAATTTTTCCATGAAAATATTTGTGTATCACTCCTCTATGCGACAACTGCAGCTTTTTTGATCATAATCGGTGCTCATCTCTGGCAATTCCAAGGCAATAAAAATGCGAGCTAGACATACTAGAGTTGGATAAACGACATTTTTCTCACCAACATTTCAGGGTGCTTATTAATCGAATAAGTCTCGGTGCTGTAACAAACTAGCTTATCGCTTTAAGTATCTAATAGACACACATTTTTTATTTTATTATTTTTTGAAAAATCGATTTTGTTTTCCCTACACCACGCTCCAAAATCTAAAGAAAATTTTCATTGGCGATAGAAGGGACTCGTTTTTTCACGTTCTGCCATCCCATATTAACTCGATGACATACGTTCGCGTACGTTCAACAAGGCGCATAAAGTTCTAAATCCGGCAATCAAGCGTGCTATAAGTCACAAAGACGGATATTGGGCTGTTTGCTGGTGGAAACGGGTACTTTGGACATTAGCTTTTGTGTCCATTGTGATACATTGTTGCTAATGGTGCAAGACGTCGCCTGGCCACGTGGCCGTCGGATGAGGTGTCCAGAGGGGGAAGTGACGTTACGCCCGGATGCCATGGCCACGTGGTCCTGGAGTGGGTCCTCCCAGCGCCCTCCATCGGTGCCTTTGTTCCGCACGCGAGTGACACGCGTATGAAGACATCTAGCTAATGTTAATGTATGGGAGGTTTTTGTGCTCTCCGTGGCTCTGTGTTAAGTCTATGAGGAGGATGACAATTGAGAACCACTTAACGTAATTGACTGCTCTTCCATCCGGCTGCACTCTATTTAACCCAGGCTCTCGCACGTGCCACCAAGTGCTACGGTGCTGGTTTTACCGTAATTGGGTTTTGATAAATTCCCTTCAAATGTACAGTGTACGGAAAACAACGTTCGTACCAGATGGTATTCCCGCTGAATAAATTTTAATCAACTCTTGAGTTTTCCTCTGACATTGGCCAGGCACCGTTTTCTCCCCTTAGCGTCGCCCATAGCCTCCAATAGAACACAGATTACTATTTCTAAATGAAATGCTGAATTAATAATTAAAATTTCATTTGTCGCTTTTGGTATGTCTTATGGCTCGTGGGATAAGAGTCCCTGAGATGTACTATTGTTTATATGGGCTCAGCGGTGAAGTGTGTTGCGAAAACTCGCAGATATTATATTGGGCCAAGTGGTAAGGCCACAATGCATACATTCTTTTTCTTGTAACTCACTATATATATGTGCGTGTAAAATATTTGTAACAAAAATCTGAAGAGTGAATTTTGAAAGTTTTACGAGCAGTATATAGTGTGCGCATATATATGGTAAGGTGTAGGTAAACTGTTTTCACGAACTATCACTTATATATTAAATCCTATGCAGGGAAAAAGCATAAATTATACGCATTCAAACTACTTATTAATATGTTAATAAGGTGTTCATGTCACCTGATCAATAGTAATTTCTGAATACTGATCATCGTTAGTATAACAGTCGTTTCAACGTGTTAAATGTAGTATGTTGTTCTTATAGGGTTGATGCTATTCCTCCATAGAAGCAATATTATTTGGGGGGAAAAAAAGGACGAGTTAGCATTACTTATAATAAAATTTACAGAACATTCCGCGTAAATAATGTTGGTAGTTACAGCCAAACACTTCTAATTAATTAGATCAAAAGACGATAAATAAATCCTTATAAAGCCGGAATGTCTGATGTAGGTCTATGTATGGTCATGCCTTTTTGATTGGACTTAATAACCATGGAAAACGTGACCTGGCTCCCAAATCTTTCGCTAAAGTATTTATAAGTCTTGTAATAACAGCGTAAATAGCGATACATACCGTCTATATAAGCTCTATACGAAAACACTTTATAGTATATAGTTTAGTTTCAATGGGATCTTATAAACGAATTTTGGGTTTTAAAATGTTTATAGATGCTTACATAGAATATTGTTGGAACTATTTATTGAAATTAAAATTATAGCTATTGCAAGGCATTTGGTTTCATTATATACGTTGCTTGATTGATTCCCAATTGTTTGCTCGAATCTATAATTAAGGAACCTTTAATTGAGGAACATTCGCACCTTTTGCACCTATATTTTAAAATTCTATAAATGATTTCAAAGTTTGTATTTTTATAAATTGACATTTCAAGGAGGTTATTTGGCTAATTTTCCGTTGAATCTCCCATACATGTATTTCTATAAAAATTACGATATTGTATATTCCGTAGACTTATTCAGGTATAGTCAACCTTGCAAAAATCGTACATTTCGTTGTTTTAGGTTAATGCCAGCATTACGTTCTTTCTTCATTCGTTATTTAAGAAAAATGGCATGAATTTATATCTGTAGTTGAATAATGGGATTTGATATGGAGAGGAGCTATTTAGAACTCCTTTAATTTTTAATAATTTAAACAGCTCACTTTGTGGCATATTCTGGGCCGGATAACATTACGTATGTATGTTCTGAACCTAATTTAATTGAATAAATTTTATGCGTTGAAACGAGAGAAGCTTTTAAAACAACAAAGTGGGTTTCAATTATTTAAAACACTATAGAAAATTATTGGCGTAAACTGAAGAAAGTGGTTTGCAAGCAGAGTCGTGCTAAAATTGCGCTTAGAGCAAACTTCTAGGTTTGGGCACCTTTATATTCTGGGCAAATCCCCAGTTTAGAGATTCTTGAGTAGGTTCCTTGTCAATGTTGCATTTTATTCCTTTATAAAAAAACCTATTCATAACGGCAT
>JAUJYV010003331.1:0-10238 GCA_033995625.1 Ophyiulus pilosus | reverse complement strand
GTTAAGTCCGTGGCTCCTCACTTCCCGCCGTTAACGTTAAGGTTAACGTCGAGGCGTTGGCTGGCTCAAACTCTCTATTATTAGAAAAAGGTACGCGTGTGTTGTTATAATAGAGAGTTTGAGCCATCCAACGTTAACGAAACGATAACGATAAACAGCGCGGGAAGCCCGGAATGCCATAGGGTAGCGCTAGACATTCCGGGTCGCCAGCGCTGTTTCTAGTTATCGTTACCGTTATCGTTTCGTTAACGTTGGATGGCTCAAACTCTCTAATATGATGGAAAAAGGGGACTTTTTGGAAAAAGTAAACAAAAAAATAGACAATTTTAGCAAGATTAAACCACTAACTAAACCGAAAACGAGAAATTTTTGGAAAAACTAAAGACCACAAAAATAACAAATTTTTACAAAAATTAAATAAAAAGGAGGAATTTGTAGAAACTTTAGACAACAGTAACTTAACCAAAATGGAGGAATGTTTAGAGCTTCTAAACCAAAAAAATTGACAAAAAAGGAGGAACTTTTAGAAAAACTAGACCAAACGAGAAGGAATTTTTGGAAAAACTAGACCACAAAAAGAAGTTTTTACAAAAATTAAACAAAAAAGAGGAATTTGTAGAAACGTTTGACCAAAAAAAAAAAAAAACTAAAATAAAAAAGGGGGATTTTTAGAAGAACAAGATCTAAAAAGAGGAATTTTTGGTCCTTAATTGGTCCTAATAGAACCCATAAGGTTTGCATCTCCTGTATCCAAGATGGCGACGGCAGAGCGGACAGTAATGAAAGGTCTCTTGACAGTGGCAGTTGCAATCTCTGAAAACACGCGTCAATTTAGGGCTTATTTTCTTCAATTCGAACTGCTTTAGGGCCATTTTGGCAAACTTTTGGGTCTTTGGGGGCCATGTTGGAAACTTACCCTACGCAGCAGCAACAGAATAAGGACCTACAGCATATCTCCCAGCGCCACTTGGACCGGGTTTCTGTGACCACCGTCTCTTGACATTTAAGGCATGTGACCTCTTGGGGCCCATGGGTCCACTTGACGGCGCACCGGTTACGGTCGACAATGATCGTCCTGGTCCTAACGGCTGGGGCCTCGGTCGAAGCTGAAAGATGGTCAGTGTTGGGATAAGCTTAACACACCACCTCATGCCCCAGCAAAAAACCTGACGTCTGAACCGCCCCATTGAAATCAATGTACATCAGGACTGGTTGTGCCGTTCTAAGGCTCTAAGGGCCCTTCTTACCTGTGGTTAAGTCGTACGGAGGAGGAGGACCAATGGGCAGCGGCTGCATCTGGATTGGGGCCTCGTTCACCGGCTCCGGTAGCTGATTGACACGTTGCTCCGAGTAGACGCTGTCCATTCTTTCAAAGGGCACGGAACGAAGACGGTCGCTTACGACTGATCACCGCTAACGTCAATGTTGAAATGAAGGGCTTTTGCGAATCAAGGACCTAGATAACGCATAATCTAATCGCAAACACTAAATAGATTAAAACCAATTCTTATCAAACTGATTAAAGTTTAATGTTTTACTCACAGATGGCGCTGCAAATGGCCCCAAGAAAAACAGTGTTTTAGGACCATTTATGTACAATTTTATTACAAAGTTTACCGTCTTACACAATCAAGGGCCCAAACAGCCCAAAGTCCGATTGGATCCAAAAAGTCTGATATGATCCAAACGGTGCTATGTCCTATAAAATCCAACGGCCCCAGAGAGGCCCAAGGTCCGGTTGGATCCAACATGACCAATGTCTGATGTGGTCGAAAGAGTCCGATGGACCCTAAGAGTCTTATGTGCATCATAGGGCCTAAGGTCATTACTGCAGTTTATGCGGTTAAATTCCAGAAAAGAACATGATCAAAGTCACAGAGCACTCGAGGTCCGATTGGATTCATAGTCCTCTGGGTCCCAAGAGTATGTGCCCTAAGAGTCACGAGGGCATCAGCCCGTTACTGCAGATTATGGAACGAAGGTCTGGAAGATATTCCAGAAGCCCTTACACGACTGACGAGAAGTCAAGATTTTCCGGATTGTCACAGTCAGAGTCACAAAAGGTCCCAAAGTGGCACGTTAGGTCACTTTGCGTAGCCCAGGCATCGATGGCAGTCAGGGCAGTAATGTTGGGTCCCTTTACATCCGCAGTTCACGTCCCTAGAAACACGTCGGAAATTCACTTGGGGCTCGTTCGATTCAACTCGGCTCAAAACCAATCTTAGGACCATATTGACACATTTTAGGTCTTGGAGGCCATATTGGAAATGCAAAGGTCCTAAGGGCCATACGGAAATACTCACATGCATACGAAGCAGAGCATAGAGTTACAGCACCTCTCCCATCGCCACTCGGATTTGACCACGGTAACTGCGACCCTGTGGCACGATGGGCACTTTACCCGCTTGGGTACATGGCCCCAGATGACGGGACCCACGCGACGGTTGACAACGGCGACTCTGGTCTCAGGGTTAGGGCCCGTAGTAGGTTCTGGAAACAGCAGAAAATACTTAAGTGTCCGACACGTCAAATCCTAACACTGTCGCTAAAGGCCCTTACCTGTCGTATGGACTTCGGGAAAAAGGCTGTAAGGAGGAGGAGGATCCAACGGCACAGGTTGCACATGGATCGGAGCCTCCGCTAGTTCCGGAAGAGGACCATTGACCTCTTTATCCACCTCTGGTACGTTGTCAGTGACGGTGGACATCCTGAAAAAAGTTCAAAGGGCACCAAAAAGATCATATTTCTGCAAGAAATTTCAGAAACCTCCCGATTGGTACCATCGAAGAAGGCCAAGACAGTCGTCGTTGCAGGAAAGGGCATGTTGACATCTGCCGTCACCACCGGCATTGGGGCCTTTGTTCCTCTGACTAACAAGCCTGGTTATAAGGTCTTGTAGAAAGGTCCCAATTGTTTTCTGTGGTCATGCATTGCCGCGCAACAGGATGACCGCCCTCGGCAATGATCAATGGCACTAGTTGTCGATGGCCCCAAATACTTTCCAGAGTTGACCAACGGTGGTCGGTAACCATTTCTTCCAAACATTTATAACTTTGACCTTATGCGGCCACTTCAACGATGCGTAGTCGTGCAACAGGATGACCGCCCATGATAATGATCACCGGTACTTGTTGTCGCGGTGGCCCAGAGCAGAAATTCCAGAGTTGGACATCTGTGGGCGGTGATCATATCCTCAATCCAAATATTTATAACTTGAACTTCTGCGGCCGCATCAGCAGTAACGTAACAGGATGACCTTCCTTGCAAATGATCAACAGCACTTGTCGATGACCCGGAGCAGACGCTCCAGAGATGGACAATGGTGGGCGGTGATCATTTCTTCCAAACATTTTTAACCCTGAACTTCTGCGGCCACATCAACAGTACATATAGTCACACAAAAGGATAACTGACCAACGGCACTTGTCGTCGTTGGTCCTAAGCAGATGTTCCAGAGTGGACAACGGCGGGCGGTGATGATAGTACCTCAACATTTCCAACTCGGCCAACCGCAAAACTTTCACGGCCACATCTGCAGTACATAAGTCGCAACAGGATGACCGCCCCGACAATGACCAACGGCACTTACTGTCGATGGTCGGAAGCAGATATTCCAGAGTTGGACAACGGCGGGCGGTGATGATAGTACCTCAACATTTCCAACTTGGCCAACCGCAAAACTTCCACTGCCACATCTGCAGTACATAAGTCACGCAACAGGATGACCGCCCCGACAATGACCAACGGCACTTATTGTCGATGGTCCAAAGCAGACGTTCCAGAGTTGGACAACGGCGGGCGGTGATGATAGTACCTCAAGATTTCCAACTTGGCCAACCGCAAAACTTCCACGGCCACATCTGCAGTACATACTCTCGCAACAGGATGACCGCCCCGACAATGACCAACGGCACTTATTGCCGATGGTCCAAAGCAGACGTTCCAGAGTTGGACAAACGGTGGACAGTGACGATAAGACTCGCCACAAAGGGCATTTAAGATCGGTTACGGACCATGGCGATCAGACACGAATGTGAACAGTCACCCGTCCATCAGAGATGACCGCCTCGGACTTCTACGGGTGGTTTTCGCATCAAGAACTTTCGTAAAAGTTTTGAAATTTCAAAATGCTCTACGACTAGAAATGTGTGCGAAATGTAAGAAATGTAATTACCTGTCGATTAGCGGCGGTTAAAACTCGATGTTCTGATTAGCGTCAATGCGAATGTCGGAATGACTTCCGCGCAACGAGGACGATGAAGATAACGGACGATCTAATCTGTAACACGACTGATTAACATCAATTTTATCAAAGTTCAGCTCGCGATGAAGGTAAGCGGTTTTTTATCCTTAACGATGCGTTAAATATGATAATTTGTACAACTTATCGAGTTAACGAAACAAAGATGTTAAAACTTACAAATATAACCGTTAAAGTTAACGAAGCTCACTAACGGCCAAATTAATGTAAAAAAAACTTATGGATAACAAATTAAAGTTAACAATAACCGCCTTCGAGTTAACGAAACTTACCAATAACTCCGTTAGAGTTAACGAAACAAAGATGGCAAAACTTAACTTATATGACCGTTAAAGTTAACGAAGCTTAACGATATATGCATTAAAGTTAAGAAAACTTACCGATATCCCGTAAAAGTTAACGAGACTTACTCGTAGTCTAGTTAATGTTATTTTATAACTTACCGATATTAGCATTAAAGTTAACGAGCAATTAAAATTAATGACAGTTATCGATGACTCATTAAAGCTAACGAAGGTTTTAAAAAGCCTCGTTAACATTAACAAAAGTTATCGACATCTTCATTAAAGTTAACGAGTCTCACCGACCGGCATCTTCCGCTAAAACCTTAATCGGAGAATTAAAAGAAAGAGATAACGGTTTCGAAATAAAATCGTTTTAATTCGATTGCGCCAATTGCGTGATCATAGATTAAAGTTTTAAGCGTTCGATAGTTAACGGCAGATCAGCAAAAATACATGGTGTATATATGGATGGCACTAGTGAAGGAGGGGAATAAAGAACCCGTTAAGTGGAGATTAAGGCTGTTTGAAACACTTAACGGGCCACATCAAAAAGTGCGAACAACATATTTAACGGCTAAACGCGGTTTTAAGTAGCCGTTAACGTAAAAATATTATCTAAAATTTGTCACGTTGTAAAATTCTGGTGATTCGATGTTTAATTGGAGCTTAAACTTAAACTTAAAATTCGTAACGGTAGATTTATCGAGCAAGTGTAAACGACCGTTAACCGACTTTGGTGCAACTGGGTTTAACGGCAACCCTCAAACGTTAACGGGTGTTCGATAACAACATATATGCGCAAAAAAAACTGAAAATTTTGAAAAATTTGAAAAAAGAGGATTTCGTAAATTTTTAAAAGTTGAAATTTCCAAAAATTCCGGACACAAAAATTTCTTAATTTGTTTTCAACAAGAGTTCAAACACAAATTTCGAGCATAATTTTATAAGAAATTTCAGGCACAAATTTCCAAAAATGCGATAAGAAATTTCCAAACAAAATCTGTAAAAAACGAGATTTCAAAAAACTTTGTCAAAAATACAAAAATTTCTAAGCTAAAATTTCAAAACAAAATTTCAAAACCCAAAATTTCAAAAAAAAAAACATAAAAAATCTCTAAAAAAAAACGAAAAATTTCTAAAAAAAAAACAAAATTTTTAAAACAACAAACAAAATTTCCAACACAAAAAACTTCAAAATTTTTAAATTAAAATTTTTTAGAAAAAACACGCGAATTTTCGACTTTTAGAGTTTTTAGGAAAAAGACTTTCCGCGTCACGTTAAAAAAATTCATCCGTTAAACTCTTCGTTAGCGAAGTTTAAAAATCTTTTTTACAAACTTTGTAAAAGTGTCGTTAGGACCAAAAGTGTGGCTAGGACCCAAACTGCGGCTAAAGGGCGTTTTTCGGAATAAGGATCGTTAGTAGAAAAGCTTCGTTAAAAAACAAAAAAGCGGTAAAAAAACTAAACAGAACTAATTTTGCACGGAATTCCGGAACGAGAAGGATTAAGGAAAGGGCACGTATTAGTACTACGTGAGAAGGACACGTACGAAGGGTCCTCTCTGACGGCCCGTCGCTCCTTTCCCAAACCTTAGAGTCTTCTGAAGGTCCCAACAAGGGCCTTGCAGTTGGGGCAATTGTGCTCCACGTTCTGGCATCCGTCAACGCAGAACGGGATAAGGCAGCATCCGGCCCAACAACTGAAATATATAACGGGCGGTTAAGTTAACGGAAGATTAGGGAGGGGTAAAGGTTTAGCGGGAGGTTGGGATTTAACGGGACGTATTCTCGAAACCTGCCGCACAATATTATCGGGGACAAGAGATTAATAAGGATTAATGGGGATAAAGGATTAACTAGGATATAGGATTAATGGATAACACATACGGGATTAATAGCTTAATAAGGCTATGGATTAATGGGAATAAGGGTTTGAATAAATAACTAATGAAGAAATTGATGGGGATTAAATGGGGATATCAGATTAATGAACTCCACTACAGGGATTAGGGGATTAATAGTATTATGGGATTATTAACGGGGATGCATGATTAATGATTCAAGATTAATGGTTGTGGGATTTTTAAAGATATTAAAGAAATTAATAAAGATATGTGATTAATAGGGATATGAGATTAATAGGGATATGGATTAATATGGATATGAGATTAACATGGATATGTGATTAATACGGATATGTGATTAATATGGATAGGGATTAATAAAGATATGCGATTAATAGGGATATGGATTAATATGGATATGTGATTAATATAGATATGGGATTAATAGGGATATGAGGTTAATATGGATATGAGATTAAAATGGATATGGGATTAATATGGATATGAGATTAATATGGATAGGGATTAATAAAGATATGCGATTAATAGGGATATGGATTAATATGGATATGTGATTAATATAGATATGGGATTAATAGGGATATGAGGTTAATATGGATATGAGATTAAAATGGATATGGGATTAATATGGATATGAGATTAATATGGATAGGGATTAATAAAGATATGTGATTAATAGGGATATGGGATTAATATGGATAGGGATTAATAAAGATATGCGATTAATAGGGATATGGATTAATAGGGATATGAGATTAAAATGGATAGGGATTAATAGGGATATGGATTAACGGGGATATGGATTAATACGGATATGAGATTAATATGGATAATGGATTAACAGTACTACAGGATTACGGATCAAAGGGTGATGAAGACGTTTAGGATTCGGGATCAGGTACAATACGTGATTCCAGGGACCGAGCCCTTTGCTCGTCATTTGGGTCCTTACCCTAGAAGGCAAAGTCCACCGGCCACGAGCCACGTGAGTGTTCCGGTGACCGGCCTGGTTGAGGTCAAAATGGTGGCGTGGCAGTGAGGGCAGTTGAACTGGACCGGATCAGGCCCAAAGCTCTGCACGTGCACTACCTGCACGGGTTGGGTCACTATGGTGGTCGAGTGACCCACTGGATCCAAAGGGCCGAATATGGAAAAAAAAAGCCGGCGTTAGTTAGAGAAACTGCGTTCGACCAAAAGGTCCGTTTAAAAAGCAAGTACGAGATGGTGCAAACGACTAGAGGTCCTTTGACGTAGATGATGCGGTTGGACACATACACAAAAAAAGAACATAACACAAAAGAAAAAGACTATGGTTAAACACGTGACGACACAAGGAAAGGGCCTATTTGGTGACAGGCATTTGTGTGGTGCAGGATGGACACTTGCGTGGGACCTAAGACGGATTCGGGAGGTTTCCAATAGGATTTTGCTGGAAAAAGGCCCTTATTCGGTACATTTTGAGAGAAAAGGTCATTAATTGGAACGTTTTGATGGAAACAATAGAAGGACCAAAACCACCCGGATCCGTCCTCTAGGATGCGCCCTAAGTGCCTGTGCTTCAAGGGCATTAAACTTACCATAATCAGTGTTCAACAGATGCACCGGATAGAGCGGTTGGTTAGGGCCTAAAACGAAAAACGAGGCCCTTCATGGATAGGAAACCCTAATCAGTCTACCGGCCCCAAAATGTCGGCTCAGAGCTTTTGCGTCGTCCGCCGACGACATTTTGGGGCCATATTGGAAACGTTTTAGTTCTCGGAGGCCATATTGGAGATGCTTAGGGTTTTGGAGGCCATATTGGAAACCTTCTCAGGTCCTGGAGACCATATTGGAAACTTCTTAGGTCATAAAGGCCACACTGCAGATGTTTAGGGTCTCGCAGGTCATATTTGTAAAGCTAAGAGTCTTGGAGGCCATATTGGAAATGCTAAAGGTCTTGGTGGCCATATTGGAAATGCTAAGGGTGTCGGAGGTCATATTAGTCTCGGAGGACGCCATCTTGGAAATGCGGCATGCGGTTACAACGGTTGAGCCATGCGAACATAAAAAGCGGACAAAAGCAGCGGTCGATTAGCGGTTAAGCCCCACGAGGCAGCCATGTTGGGGCACACAGTCGTCGTCGTCGCCATCGCCATGCTCGTTAAAGCGTTTTGGGGCTTAGGGCCGTTTGGGGCCATTCGTTCACCTGGTTGGTTGTAAGCGGGGGGCGCCATCCAGGGCTGTTTTGGGGCGCCGCCAGGTGGCGCGTAGGACTGGTCCACGGCGAATCCGGGAGGGGGAGCGCCGTATCCAGCTACAAACAAACGGAACACACGTCGTGGTCAAAGGGCACGGAACAAACTCAAAGGGCCGTGCTGCAAGTACAAGCGAGTGGTTAGTGCCGTTCGATAACGGTCTCAACAGCGCCATCATGGGACTCCGCAAGAATGCTATCCCGGGCGGTCTGAAAAAGGCCCTTTGGAATCGGCTGTTGTTCCGTCGAACGGTAACTTCTTAGCAGGCAGCTAGGACCCAAGATCACTTTGAGGGCCCTATGGAGGTTAGAATCTTGCTTGCCGCAGATCATTTTCAGTTTAAGCCAGGTCCTAGCCTCTAACTAGGACCTTTTATGGTTGCGCGAACAATCTGTATACCGCTTAGAGGCTACCAATTTCATTAAAATAGGTCCTAGCCTCTGACAAGGGCCTTTTAGGACTAACAGACCTAAATCTTCCCTGCTTCGAGGCTATAAAATTTACCTTGGAAAGGTCCTAGTATCTTACAAGAACCTTTTACGATTACCATTGTAGTCCTAGACAATCTGATATGGCCCTTTCAAGTAAGTCTTCCTAGTTTCCAAACGCAGAGAATCCTTCGATCGGAAGGCCCTTTTGGGAGGGCCCTAAGCGTACTATTTACCTGCAGGAGGTGCATAGGCCTGCGAGGGAGGCACGTTGTCCACATATGGAGGAGGGGCCTGAGGGGAATAAGGCTCGTCTTGACCCTTCATGATGAACTGAAAAATAGAACAAAAAGACACGTAAGAACCAGGTATGGACCTATCAAACGACAAAGGGCTTCAAACATTTCCAACATGGCCACCAAGGCTTCAAACAACCCTAACGTAGTATCAAACATACCCAACATGTCCTCCAAGACCTTAAACATTTCCAACATGGCCTCCAAGATCACAAACATTCCCCACATAATCTCAAACATCTCCAACATGGCCTCCACATCCTCAAACAGTCCCAACATGGCCACCAAGGCTTCAAACACTCCCAACATGGCCTCCAAGAACTCAAACAGTCCCAACATGGACTCCAAACCCTCAAAAATTCCCCATATAGTCTCAAACAGTCTCAACATGGCCACCAAGGCTTCAAACACTCCCAACATGGCCTCCAAGACAAACATTCCTAACATAATCTCAAACATCTCCAACATGGCTCCACAACCTCAAGCAGTCCCAACATGGCCACCAAGACTTCAAACATCTTCAACATGTCCTCCAAGATCACAAACATTCCCAACATGGCCTCCATGACCTCAAACATCTCCAACATGGCCTCCAAAACCTCAAATATTCCCCACATAGTCTCAAACAGTCTCAACATGGCCTCCAAGACTTAAAACATCCCCAACATAGTCTCAAACATCTCCAACATGTCCTCGAAGATCACAAAAATTCCCAACATGGCCTCCATGACCTCAAACATCTCCAACATGGCCTCCAAAACCTCAAAAATTCCCCACATAGTCTCAAACAGTCCCAACATGGCCTCCAAAACCTCAAATATTCCCCACATAGTCTCAAACAGTCTCAACATGGCCTCCAAGACTTAAAAC
>JAUJYV010003330.1:0-10240 GCA_033995625.1 Ophyiulus pilosus | reverse complement strand
GTAGCTTATAGCTGGAATGCCATACTTTGTCTATGGCATTCCAGCCACCTTATTTTAGACTAGCAACATTCTTATCTTACCTGATTTGGTCATTTTTCTTCTATAATTCCTGTTGACGCCTGGATCGTGAAATAACGAGACTCGGAGTCATACGACTTTTCTGTTGGTAACTTTATTGAATAGAAACCAAGTATGTCGTGTTACGTTTTTTTGTACAAGTGGTCATTGGATGACGATTCGTCGACGTGCCCGATACGTGCGAATAGCAACTCGAGGGAAGGTAGGGAACATAGGCTGGAGGGGGGCCAAGGGAAGAGGGGGTGTTTCATCGACATCGCTACCGCCATTTCTTATCGTTCTGCCATGGAGGAACTCGGGGTTTACCACGATAAGGGGCCGATCTGAACCAAGCCGGCAAGCAAGGGTCACGTGAGGTAGAAACTTTGAAATGCGGCAAACAAAAAAAACTCACGGGCGAAAAATTTGCATAGACAAATGCGGACGCGGGTCAAGGGTGACGCAAAATCGCAACCGAACCACTGATCGCCATCCGACGTTCCCGTCCTGCGGGGTCAAAGGTCATGGCTTGGGACTCATTAAGTACGTTCTTCTAAAATTTTAGAGGCTAATCCTGCTTCAAGCGGATTTATCAGGACTCCCATTCCGTTATCGGTTGGGATTTTTGAACTGTTTTGGTTAACCACGGCTAGAATTATGGTAAATTTATCAAGTTATCATGACAACTGGTCACACTACTTAGGCCGAGCATAATCATGTTATGGTCAGTGGATCTTGGTGAATTTTGAAATTCTAAAACAGTTAAATAAAGAATAGGGGGAGGGGAAAGGACATTCTGATTGGACTTTCAAAAACTATTTGCGGTCACATGTTTGGCCAAGTTTCATACAGGTTGGGACAAACGCATCTCGGATACAGTGATCAGTGACTGGTGTACTTTTTATTTATTTTTTTATAAATACTGCCTGCAAAAGCTAGATGAAGGAGGCATTGTGAAGAGAACCAACACTGGGGCTATCATAAAGTCACCACCCGGGTTGAGTGTTGACTTTAAGATTGCTCGCTTCCGAACAAACGCCACAACGAGATTTCGCGTGAAAAGCACAAGTAGCGCGCAACAATCAGCCTGAGAACGCGATTACCCAGAGAGTTTAGCGACTCCGATACGACGCTCTTACCAGAGGGAGCAACCCGCTGCGGTGGAGCCACCTGCAACGGGCGAGAGGTGTGCGGGAAGACGGTAAAAAATTGCGAAAGAAGCTGAACAAAAAACAATCTGTCGAGTGTGGACTCGAAACAATGAAATAAAAAAAACAATGGTAACACAAAAGGCGCTTACAACGAACGCATAAACGAAAACAAATTCAATGGAGGCGGTGTTTCGTCAACAAACAACTTACGAACTAAACTGTGCAAGTTAACAAAATAGGCAATGATGTCACTCCAATGGCGCTCGTGCTGCTTGGAAACAGGCTTATCAC
The DNA here is from genome assembly GCA_033995625.1 of Ophyiulus pilosus. NCBI lineage: Eukaryota > Metazoa > Arthropoda > Diplopoda > Julida > Julidae > Ophyiulus > Ophyiulus pilosus. The sequence continues at coordinate 8,741 of JAUJYV010003330.1, read as the reverse complement.
CTGTGGAAATTATGCCGAACAATATAAATTCACTGTGCTAGTTATCAGTCATGTCAGATCACCAAAAGTTGGCATTTAAATTGAACATTTAATAATTCTGCACTTTCGTAGTCATCTCGGTTGAAAAAGTCAGAATTTAGTTGTTTAAGGTCACTACGGTTGTCTTTAGCTCATAAAGTGATATGATCTAGGACAACCAACAATTACTTTTAGTCATTCCAAACAGGCCAAAGTCATTTTGGACAAACTGTATTATGTCTTCAGTCGTTTTTGAGAAAACGTCACATCTGTACAGTATTGATATTAGACAATTGTCAACAGTCATTTGAGTCAACTGATTAATTTATAAATAAATCAGTCTTCAATCGTGTCAGTCTATCACTCAAAAGCAGTCGTTGGTCAGTCGGACAGAATTCATAAAGCAAAACATATTCAATCACATTTTTTTATCAAGCAGTTCCATAATTAAAACGAGCGCCATCTGTGAACAGTGTAGCGAAATAGAAATTCACATGATTTTCTAATTTGAGCCTCTCGTGGACGGATTCTATGGCAGGCCGCAGACAAAAATACATTGCTTTGGGTAAAGGTGAGGGAAGTGGCAGACCAGGCACAAGCGAGCTAGAACCGTGATTCTGAATATAAATCGATGATGTCTTAAGATAAAATTTTGTTTTGTGCTAATCGCCATGATAACTCGAATTTCTTATCCAACATCCAGCATTGAGGCAAGTCTCAAGATGAATCAGGAGGTGATCTCACATGAAGAGAACTTAGTTCTTAGACTAAAACAGAAGACGTTCTAACAATTTTCAACATGAAAGGTGAACATCTCGCGATTTTTAACCCTGTTGGAGACTTGATGAGATCTTTGAAAAATATTTAACATCATGTTTTCAACACTATTAAATCTTTGTGTAAAGCATTCTAAAATATTAGAAAAAGTGTAACCATTTCGCTTAAAAAAACAAGGGGGAGTTCGTTTTAACAATTACAACGCATCAGACAATTTCGGAGAATATGTTGGATGTGATTTTCTTTGGTGCCTTTACGGCATTTCTCTACAATTTCAGATTAGCATTCTTGAGACTGGCTGCTCATTGCCGTGAGACCACCGAAAGTTCCAGAAACCTCAGCGGTGAACAAGGCTTGGTCTGCCGTAGAGATGTCGAGAATCGGGGGGAAAAGGAAGGGAACAAAGAAATCTCAGTTAGCAAGAGGAGCTCTTAGTCGGGTCACATCCCCTCGCAATCGACCGACAGGTGGCCAGCCGAATAAAACATTTTTTTAAACATTTAACTGTACAATTGGGCATACATAATATGACGCACTGTTAGTATTGGCTCTTTCGAGTTTAAACATAACCAATAAAAACCTCAACCGTGTTTTTTTCCCCTTGTACCCTTATAATTCAGTCTATAATTCACCGATAAAATTCTATATTATCACATTGATCCTATATGTATTCATAATAAATATATACTCTTTCTCCGTATGTACTTTTTTAGTTTTTTTTCCTGGGAATTTTTTCCTGGATTTTAAACGTTTTTTTTTTTATGTTTTTTTCCACAAGCGTATCTTTGTTACGTTTTTTTCCGAACAATGACGGAGGGCGAAAAACTTAAAAAATTTGTCGGGATAAAATACATGGGAAAGGGGACTGGGGGCAAGGAGGTCAAAGGTTAAAACAAATGCTCTTAAAAACCTGATTGGTGAAAAACGAGTCAACTTAAAAAATTACTCAGTAGCATAAAAAAGGAAACAAACAAACAACTGCTTGCAACGAGCAATCCGAAATCTGAAGTGCGATTATGCAAATTGCGATGCACGTCAACTTGTCGTTTGCGTAAAATATGTACAGGAAAACTGAAAACAAAAAAGCGCCAGAAAAGTCAGCGGACTCTCCAAGGGGCGCTGGTGAGGTGGAACCTAGCATGGTGAGGAGGATAAGACCGAGCAGGGCCGCGACCAAAGGGTTTCCGGTGAAATGGGTCAATCGACCTATAAGGTGATGGCAATACTTTTGGAGATGGAGGACCTTTACCATGGTGCAACTAACTTCGGTCAGCTGCCAATGCTGCTGTCGTCTACAGGATTAATTTCAAAATTGAAAGTTCCAGAAGCTGCCTCCACAAGAGTTCCAGTGAGCAGATTCCAGGATGTACAGTAAATTTGTCAGAAAAAATTCAGGCATATTTCAAGGATCCAAAGGCTAATTCAATACATTTTCAAGGACCCTTAACAGCTAATTACCATAATATTTGTCAAACAAGTCAAAAGATTTTTTTAAATGGTTCGGTTTTTTTCATAGCACTTTTCAGATTAACAGAAATTTCCCTATGCAGACAGGAAATTCCTGGAAAAACAGGTGTTTAAACACAAATTTTTCTGGGCTTTTCTGGGGTGGAAAAATGCAAGCACATTTCTTGAATGCTTTTTTAACATTTTATACAGTTTGTTTTTGAAATATCCATGATATCCAACAAATTTAAGCAATGTATTAACAAACGGAAATTTCTTTTACAAGAAAGCATAGTAAGGGCATGTACATATTTGTATGCAAATTTTCTAATTATGGAGGCACTGAAAAGTGTGGAAAACAAGTATTCCGACAGCGTGCAAGTGGCGCTGAAGAATCCAGATGTGCACCACGGGAAACACCTCGTGCTCTCTCTAAAATGACAAAAAACGTAATGTGGTCACCTGCCCGGCACAGCTACAGTGGCGCCAAGAGCAGGCTTGGGGTTATCAGCGGCGCTAGTGCTAACGAATGCGTGAACGGTGAATGAGGAGTCGAAATCGCTTTGGTCGCATCGGCCCGCTGGCACTGATAGAGGTTATCAAAAAGGCACATTTCCATGAAAACTTAAAAATATTTCCCAGAGGTTGAAAACGAATGACGGAGTCTCCGGAAGCGGCAGGTGCAGGCCCTAGACCTAGCTGCTGGGGTGAGCCTACGAGAGGCAGAGGCAGGCATCGGCATGCTTTCCAAGTAGGAAAAAATGCTGTAGCAAAGTCTCCATTTCCAGAAAAAAAATTTCATTATATTTTTAGAACGAACTTTGTAGGCTTATAATGCCTCATAAATTAATTAGTCAGATGCTCTTGAATTAGTGCCATTTACAAGAATGTCTCTAAAACACTCCCATAAAATAGGCTGTTAAATTGTTAGACCCCAGACACACATTTTGGAAATAGTGTTTTTGACACTGCCATTGGCAACTTGTTATTTCCGAGGAGGGATTTCAAAATTCTTTTTTCTGGAAATGGAAAATTGCGGCACTGCGATCGGAAACCCCAAGGAATGTGCCATGCGCACACCGCTTACGGAATGAGCCGCACAGAAACTCCATGCAGCCTGTTAGGCTGAGTCTATTTTCCCGGACATTCCACCTATTTCTTACGTCTTTCGCTACAGCGCTACAAATGTACACGGCAACAAGGGGTAAGGAGGGGATTAAAGTAAGTAAACGTTGGTACGGCGGGGGATATTTTCATTCCTCATATATACATAAATCTGTCGATTGAATAAATGTACCTACAGACAATGTGCCAAACCTACGTTGAACTTCCGAACGGTTAGCGGAGGCAACGGAGCGAATAGAAATTTGATTGGAGAAGATCGAAGCTGGCGAAGGGCGAGTCATTCAGTCCTGTATCCCAGTCGTGAAGCAACCACCAAACGAGAGGGCGGCCATCTTGCGGCCAACATGGTCCTACGGAGAGAGAGAAAGAGAGAGGAGGGCGGGCTGGTGTAAGATGTGGAGGAGCTTGGAAGCGGCTCCAGCTCCGTATATGCCGGCTCCTACACGAGGAAGGGCATCCATTTTGCTTGCAGGAGCGCTCCCAAGGGTTACGACTCTACCTTTCACCACCCTGGTACGGGCCTTGGAAAACGGGGATGCCACACAGGGTCTCCAGTCAGTTCTGACCCTGCAACAGCAACCAATTGCAAGATCCCAGAAGTTCTGTTGATGAAACCTCATCTTCATGAACCCACATCGCTTCAAATGTGATATTGCAATAGCAGCATTTTGAAAGGAAACGCGCTGTGGGAAATAAAACAAGACGGCCCTATTGCACGTGATACCATCAGTTGGCAAAAACAAACTAAAGGGGATTTTCAAAATCTGGGTCTTTTCTTGTTTTTTTTTTTGCAATTATTTACGTAATGATTCTGTTCAACAGTGCAGATATTTGAATAAGTTAATTTGTTTATGCTTGGTGATTCATGATTTTGAATATATTTGCAGAGATGTAAACAATTTTTATAGAACTTGGGGACAAACCGAAAGATGTAGGCATTCCAAATGCTGCTAGCGTACCAAGAACAGTCACACATCCCTGTTCACTCTACCGAACCAGCGGCAAGTTTTGGATGAGCATTGTGCTACAGCGCCAAAATGCTGGACAAACGATGGCAGGTACACAAATGAGAACTTCTGAGACTTATTAAGTGGTTCTTCGTTGTTCGGAGTAGGGACCCTGTTCGGTTCCAGCGTTCCCAGGACGTATGTCCACCCCTCGCCCCTCGAAGTTGCGGCCGCCCACGTTTTCAGTTCAGGTTGGATCACTGGGAGTCGTTCACTTTCACTTGGGTCAGTGCTTGTGCGTTGCAGAGGAGAAAGGGCCAGGGGACGCCCCAGTGGCTCGTTCCGTCCTTCTGGCAGCCGGCCGCCCTCAGGTACAAAGACGAGGCCGTCTCTACGCTGGCTTTGGTCGAGAGAATGTACAGTAAAAAGGTGGGCACGTCTAAAGGGCCGCGAATTGCAAGCGTGCCAGGGAGGGGAACCAACCCCACGACCACTCCCGATGTGGGGTTAGGAGGTGAAGGAAGAAGTAGGGCTTCGGCTCTGGGTGCGCTTTAAAGAGGCAACCATGTCGCCTCCTAGCTGTTGATGTCCCATATCTCAGCCAGGAAGGGTGGCAGCTCCTTGTTCTTCAGCTTCAGCGAGAAGCACATCTCCGAGTTGAGGGTGCCCAAGGTGCGAAGCTCGGTAAGCACAGAAAGCAGGCGCGCAAACATGAGGTGGCCCCGAGTTCGGTGCCTGATCTCGTACTTCCGCAAGGCGTCCAGGTACATTTCTTGGATCTTCTCCACCTTTCCCGACTCCAGCAGGTTGGGGCGTTCTGAAAGAAATGCAATGTGGTTGATGAGAACATATGTCACACAAAATCCTCATTTTTACGATGAAGGAACAACATCCGTAACAGTCATCTCATACTACAGGCATTCTGGAATAAAAGTGACACATCAATGGAAAGCTCACCGGAAAATATCACAACCGAGGTGAGTAGGGCGTACTCAGCGTTGTCCACCTTCATTAGGCACATTTGCCTGCAGAAGTGAAAGATTGCATTGGTGCAATCACCCAGACCGGCACTGTTGTAGTTCTCACGAGTGTATGGCTGGTCATTGGCGAAAACGATGGTGTCGGTCGAGATATCATATCGCCTCGCCGTCCTTAGCATCATCACCTCGCTAGAGCAGGCCTGAAAATGTGAAGGAAGCAAAGGATCAACCAAGGTTCCGGGCACGGAAGGCATGGATACTTGAAAAGGAAAGCGCTCACCTTCAGAAGTGTGATTTGGTCCTCCCTCTGCAACGTGTCAAACCATGGAACGCGCTTAGCAAATTCAACAATCAGCCGAATGGTGTAAATGGTGATTTCTGTGATGTGTTTGTAGCGGCTCTCTCCATCGTCGCCGAGCGGGGGAAAGTGCTATGAAGAAAGAAAACGAACGGAATGTTTTCATAAACTGGATACACACTTCTTAACAGCGTCTGATTTTTATAGCAGACGTTCAGAATTTAGGTTAACTTTTGTGGTAGCTTTACCCCAAAAACTGAACGACACGAAACAAGATCCTCAAGTTCGGAGAAAAAAACTTATTTTTGAAGCCTCATGTATTATCCTCAAAACATCGCAGTCAACTTTCAGAATCATTGATAACAAATTCTTGGTGGATACTCACTGTTATTTTCTGCAAGTCGTCGCTGGATGGCGATTCGAACTCTTCCTGAAAGAAGACAAGCCTCTGAATGAGCTCCTCCTCCTCTACTGTCAGCTCGGGATCGGCGGGAGTGCCATTGTCCAGCACCGGCTGCTTCCGAATCTCCGTCGTCCTGATGGGATCTGGCGAAGCTGCTCTGTCTTTTGTTGTACTGTTAGGTTTGTCTTTGTCTTTTTGGGCACGTTTGGCTTCTCGTTTCACAGCGCACTGATATTCTGGTACAACACCTGTGTGGGGGGGAAAAAAGATCCGTTGAAACAAAATTAGGGAAAAAAATTATTTCCAATTTGTATGCATCTTAGCTTTGTTTAATTAAAGAAAAAGGTCACCAGTATGAAAAAGGAAAGTTCTTCAGAAAACGAATTGGAATATGAGAATGGGGAGAACATAAGGGATTTGTGCCTGAAAACGTGAGCACCGAGCAGCAATCATTTGGCACATCATTTTACTGTGCTTTCCTAACGCTTTGGAAATTTGGCCACGGAAATGTCAACAACGATCCAAAACTTACATTCTGGTCGCATTCCCACTTTGAGGCATTTCTTTAGCCTGCATTCTTGGCATTTCCGTCGCATGTACATGTCGATTTCACAGCCATTTCCATACTTGCACTGATAGACTGCATTTTTCGTGATGCTACGCCTAAAGAAACCTGTAAGCAACAAGAAGAAAACGGTTATAATGAAATGCTTTGATATGAACTTGGAAAATCACATTTAAAAAGCGCCAAAACGTGGGATATTTCAAAAATGGCACTTTTGTAGCTTTTCTTTCTCAAGATTCGCTTTTGAAATACTTTTTCAACCTTGTAAAAATTGCTCAAATTTATGTATGGTATTAATTTTCAATATTCCCTTTTAAAAGATCCAGTTTTTTTATATAAAAAAAAACTGGCCATCCAGAATTTGCCCAGAATTGTGAATGCGATTAGTGATGAAATAAATGGTAATGATGATTTTTTTAAGGAAAAACTTTTGAAAATGTTTTGTTTGATTATTTCTACAATTATAACTGTTGGATTTCCTCTAGTCTTTGCCAAGAATGAATGCATATTTTTTTTTTGTGTGGAAAATTGCATTGTTCTGTATGAAGTGGCATTATTTTGGGAAACCCAACTGCCATGTTGAGAACTTTTCAGGATTCTCGGCTTGGCATCAGCAACCGTCTGGTTCACGAAGGGTGACTAGGGGAAATTTCACAATTTATGAACCACGCTTTTAGTGGCGACTTTGGCACCAGGCAGCCATCGCAACTACAGAAATATCGACTCTTGGTACTTTTCCCGTTTTATCGAAACCATATCGGTTTTCGACTACCCACCTTTGCAGCCTTCACACGTGAGAGCGTTATAGTGGTAACCGGAAGCCCGGTCACCGCACACCAGACACAACTCTTCCTGCTGCCGTGACGAAGGCCCTCGATTCCGACGAGCCTCCCTGAACGAATCCATAGTGTTGCCATTGATGCTGCTCGGAGGGGACATATCCTCTCTCCCTGAAAAATAAAGAAACGCGATATTAAAGTCTAAGTCTTCCCTATTTCAAAACGATGTAAGCCAGTGAAGCCACAAACAGCGATAGGTGACCCGTTTCAAATTCCCAGCGCCATCTATGGAGCGTTCCAGACAACTATAAATTCGCAGGGTGGCCGGGCTTGATAAAAATCTCATCATATAAGACCAAACCTATCACGGATATGTGGAGTGGCGGAATGGGTTTAAAAACATTTGTTGCCAAAATACAAAGGGGGCAATGAATAAAAATGTATTTTTTTCAAATACAATAAGTATAAACTGTACACCCCTAACACATTTTTATTAATCACACTGATTAACCAGCATTATAAACAACAATGTCAGTTGATCACGTTGCCAATGGTATTTATGAAGTATTTTTAACATCGAGTCAACGTTGTCTGCCAACATCATCAGCAGCTCAGTGATATTTTATCAGATAACCTATGAACTACTAAAATGAATAAAAATGGCGGCTGAAAGTGCGTCTTCGTCACTTCCGGTCAGTCGGTGGAGCCCAACGACAAAACAGTTGAAATTTTTGCATTTAACTCTACGAAAACAATGACGAAAATGTGCTCAGGCGCATCCCCCCTCTGAAGTTCCCTTGTCAAGGGGTGCAACTAACTAGCCAACAATGAGAACAATCCGCGACTGGAATACAAACAAAGTGTCACTGTGGTTTAAAAAAAAGGGGTTGGTGAATCTGCATGTGTGTCAATGGTTCGAAGGGGATTTGCATTGGCATTGGAGGAGAAGGAGCCAATGACCTACATAGGCCGCAGGCGTCTTGGAATCCACTTGTCACACGAGAGAGCAACACACAAAAGCAACCACTGCTAACCTACAAATCTCGCACACAAGACGAGACTCGTTATACAGGGGGGAGATGGAAGAAGGGTTTTTTTTTTAAAGGCATTATTACCCCCTGCAATGGAAGAAGGGGGTAAAGTGCATTACCCTCTACAACCGAAAGGAAAGGGCAGATAGCGAGCCAATAATATACATAGTGCACGCGCCACGTTGAAATTCAGGGCGTTTCCTTTGTTTTCAAATAACAAAATGGGGCAAATATTGATTTCTTAGGTCAATACCTTCAATGCTAAATCCGTTTTCCAGAAGATACGTTCGCTTGGATTGTTTTGGGATCTTTCAATTCAACATTCTGATTGCTTTGTTAAAACAAGACTATACGAATAGCATTTTAGAACAG
>JAUJYV010003329.1:0-10241 GCA_033995625.1 Ophyiulus pilosus | reverse complement strand
GGACCGGCGAAATGTGCTCATAATACCGGGGTGATCACATTAGAGAGTGTTCAGATAGAGGGAGTCCACTGTATATAACCATATATAATTTTTCCTCCCAGGTCTTTTCTAGTATCACAAAATACATCTAGCTCCATATAAAACATGTTCATAATATCAGTTTTTTTTACATTTTCTAGACATTGAGTAAAGTTTCATTTTCAAATGCTATTTGAAGAAATTATTAGAATTAATATTGTGTATTGATTTTATAAAAAGAAAAAAAAACATGTTAGAGGCTATCCAAGTAATGCAATCAAGATAAAATACATTCTAAATTTAGCCATATTAAACCACTTTTATTTTCACCACTTGAAGAGTGTTATAACCATTCCTCCTAATAGGTATTGTAGAACTACAGTAACAAAGATTGCTAACAGGTAGTTAGTTAGATATGGATGTATCATGTGATTTTTTTAAAAACCATTTTTCAAATATACTGTACACGAAGACCTTTGTAAGTCCATTTCCAGTCCTTTATTCCAATCCGACATTCCAGTCGGAGGTAAGGCGATTTCGGAACAACCAAATAGCGTCGACGATAAACAAACAGCGCTACAATAAGGTTGGCAAGCAACATGCTCTGTGCGAAACGAGCGTATTATGGGTTGAAATCTTGGGAAATAATCGATGGAGTGCCTCCATGGCAGCAAATCGCGCGTGCCCTTAGATTCCACGTGTAGCCGTCGCGTGACGTCACACGGGGACTCTGGCAAATAACCAGCATCATCCGCAGCAAACCCAGGGATCTCATTCTGTCTGATGCTGCTGTGGGAAAGGGTTCGCTTTTCAGACAATCGGTAACATTGGCCAAAATCTTAAACCGAAACATAGACACACAAAAGGCACAACCAACAGCAGCAGCAACAGCTTGGCAGAGCATCGCAGCATCGGCACAAAGGTGCAGCATCGTCACAAAGGTGCAGCAGCGGCGTCTGAAACTCGATCGCGTCGGATCTGGATCGGGAAAATTCATTCCAGGTTTGGAAGCAGAGCATTCAACAAGCTTTTCGCCACCATCTGTCCTCCCCCCTCTCCAACTCGTCCGCAAGGGGCATTTTTCGCGCTTCAAGAGAACATGACGTGAGTGCGGCTTATCTGGTTACCACGAGGCGCTGGAGCATCCCAGATAGCGGTCCTCGTTAGTGCACCTAGGACACTCGAAAAACACCTACAAGTGACTGTCGGTATAGGCCTGTGAAGGTCGGTTGGCGTACTACTTTACTTCCCATAAGTCTCGTTGGTTCACCCTAACCGCCAAACTGTCGTCCTCAACGGCGTCTTTCGTCTTTCGCTCCTCATCGGTCAAGGTAAGAAAGTTTTTTTTAAAAATTTATTTGTTGTGTGTAAGACGATGTTGTATGTGTAATTAATAATAGGACTTAGAACCAAACCAGATAGTATCGTACACGAATTACCATTGGATTGATTCCATGATCCATCTTATTTTGGAATCAAAGGAAACAGCTGCTGTAATGCTTAATTTAGTATTTCTTGACATCCGTGCGCAATATGGTGTTAGACTAATTTCTCACCATTAGATTTAGCTTATTTAACCCTACCATGTCAAAGTTCACAATGGCTTTATTCATATTTCCGTTATTTGACAGTGAGCACTAGTGTTTTTTGTGGACATCTCTACATCCAATATGGTGCTAAACCAACCATTATATTAAGCAAATTCAAAACCAAAATGTCAAAGTTCATGATGGTGTTGTCCAAATTTTCAATATTTTACAGTGAGCCCTAGTGTTTTCGTGACCCTCTCACCATCCAATATAGTGTTAAACCAACATTACTTCTTTAGATTAAGCGGATTCAAAACCATCATCTCAAAGTTCACGATGTCTTAGTCCATATTTTCAATATTTGAAGATGAGTAGTAGTGTTTTTGTAGTCATCTCTACACCCAATATGGTTTTAAACTAAATGTATACCTTTTGATTAAGCAGATTCAGGCCCAACATGTTATATTTTATGAGGACTTAGTCATTAATCTCTTTGAAAGTATAGTTGAAAGTGATTAAGGCTGTTTCTGGGGTCATCTCTGTTATCTTCACACTGACGCCAGGGATTTTTGAAATTTGAGAATGTGAAGTGAATAATTAAAGTGCCGTTATGAGGCTCAACTCATCTCGTCACTAGGGATCATGGCTGAAGGGCTCTGGTGGTCTTCTTATGGGGTAGTGGCTGGTAGTTATTGGTTGTTCACTGCTGTGCAGCAGACTTTTGGGCTGCGGCTAGCATGCTGGCTTTAAGGTAGGCTAGCCAAATTGTAGATTGGTTGGAATTTCTTGTGGTTAGTAGGTAGGGTGTGAGATCGGGTTGAATGATGTGAGGAAGGGAGGGGGGGGGGTGATTTAGCCTTGGTCGCCAATATATTTTGGTTAGTGCAGGAGAACAGGAGGTGATGCCAACCTGAAGGTTTGGCTGTACAGAGGGTGCAAGGATCTGTTGGGAAAATTTGAAAGAATCCCTGTTTGGCGACTGCATTGTGAAGGTTTAGTTTAAGGTGTTAATTTTTTTTTTAGAAAAAAGGGAATGTCGACTTCAAAGTCGACTTGTCAAAGATTTGACAAACGACTGGTATTTTTACAAGTTGAGAAAACCATCGTTGTATTTGACTACTTTTTAGCCCTCCATCCCCTTTCTGTCAAAATTGGTCGTTACGAAAATGCACATTCGTGGTGCATTGCCCAGTGTGTAATATAGACTGATTAGACTCGTGAATTTGGCATGCTTGTTACATGTCCAAACACCTGTTGTAAAAGCGCTAGGTGCATTTATTCCAAATGTTCGATAAAGGCGGTTTCACATGCATATGTATTTCTGTTAATCTTATATGACTTGTGTTGCGTGCTGGTGAAGTGTGTACTTGGAGAAAACGTGCTCGGAATAGTAGTAATGTCTAATTCAATATTTGTACATTCGAATTTTGATGTTTTCTTTAATATTTCAAACACATCATGATTGATTATATAATCATCATCATCCACGTTCATACCATATCAGATGAACGTCCTTATGGCATATGAATACTAAAACAGTAAGGACATTTAACATGATAATCTAAAGTTATGCTGAATGAATAAAAGCCATGTTATCTAATGTTGTAAACTGGAAGCTAATGTATTCCCATGGATGGCCCTACATCCACAAGTACATGTATCCCCATACATGTACATTTTCTGTATTTTCTGTATTTCAATACACATGCAGTATATACCAACTTAATACTTTGAGCAATAATCTAAGTTCATGTTTTTTTCCGTACATGAACAGAAAACGTCGTTTCCAGACATATAGTCCTATATATTTTTCCACCCGGGAAATTCCATTGTTACTATGAAAGTCAAATTAAGGAGATAAACCCTTTCACAATGGACTGTAACACTTGTCCAGTTCCATGTCATTCTTGAATAGCATTGCCCTTTGTTGACAAAAAAACCCATTTTGACAATTGGGCAGTTAACGTTTTATGCTTGACCACACTAAGAACCCAATTCCCGAATTTTTCCCTACTTTTATGTGTACGAGGCAAAGCAAAGATCCTGCCGATTCTAAAGACTCTTGGGCCTCCATTCCCTTTACTGCATGCTGTCCGTTTTCCACAGCCCGCAATCCAAATCACGATGGCATTTGAAATCGATGGAATTTTATGTTCGGAAATTCCAATAATGCGTTCATTAGGTCTATATTATCTGTTGCCGTTCGGGGAAAATCTCGTCGCCGCCATTCTGCTCTATAATATCGGCGAGTTTGATTCGTTTTGCGTGGTGTAAATGATCTCTGGCAAGGCCATGGAACGATCATGTTTCTGTCGACTTTTCCATATGTACGTCGCTTCAGTACAATTAACAAATAACGTTCGAGAGGCCAATGCTGTTGGAAATTTACGGAGATACCAACAGGTGGAATAGCTGCTATTTCTAAATCGTTTTTAGCTAGCCTCGCATGGACATGTACATGTGTAGCTACTGTATATATAAAGTTCTGCGTGGACTTGGAAAATGGGCATTGTAATGATATTTAAAACACAATTTTTATTTGGAACACCAAATATGTGTCCAAAGCCTTAGCGTGTTCTTAAAAAATCTAGTTATTTTCTAGAACACAAATCTGTGGAACATTTTAAAAATCCAAGCGCCCTCGTAAATTGTTTAGGCGCAGCGCATCCAGATTTGCATCCACAATATTTACACGAAATGTGTCCAAAGCATTAAGTAAGTGTATTCTTAAAAACTCTAGTTATTTTCCTAGAGCACAATTATAGAACACATATCTGTGGAACATTTTAAAAATCTAAGCACAATCGTAAAATTGTTTTGCGCATGCGCATCCAGATTTGCATCCACAATTTTTACTTGGAACAAAAAATATGTGTTCGAAGCTCTAAATGTATTCGTACAAGATCTAGTTATTTTCCTAGAGCACAATTTTATAACACAAATCTGTGGAACATTCGTTTTGCGTGTTTTTTAAAAAGTTTATTTTATAAATTCAGTGCCCTAGTAAATTATTTTGCGAATCCATATTTGTTTTGAAACTAATTCATTTTTGTTTTTCTAATCTATTTCTAAAACACTGGGAGTTCTTAGGGGATTAATATGTTCCACAGCATAGTTCTAGAATTTTGAACTACGAATCATCGTGTGCCACATGTGACAATCTCTACATATAAATAGATATATACGTAGGTACGTATATACCTTTGTACGACGATGTCAATATCGACATGGGCATACCGATGTAAAATTTTTATTAAATACGTTTTTGTGTTGTAAGAGAGTGACAAATTGTATTCTGAATCCCTGCTTTTGACTTACAGTGTGATCTTTTATAGCACGAGTGCCGTATCGATCTGGCATTGATTAAGCGTGGCGATAAACCGTTTAGAAATGATTGAAGTACGGGTGCTATATATGCAGTGGATATATATTGAGATAACATGCCCATGATTGACTGAAAATGTCCCATGTGAATCATGTAGGAGATGAAATTTGAAATTTTTGCTAGAGAGCAGAAAAATGAAAGACATTTCTTGAATGGTCAATTGTTTACTTGTGTGCCAAGACCTTACGATTGGCAGGCCTACTCTACACATGTGTCAATCCCCTCATCATAGAGACCAAAGCACGTTTACCCCTACTCCCCATCCCCATCACACAGGTGGAACTAATCCTTTTCTTACTTTCTAACATCAATATTAACCTTCCATGATGCTATCCTTATGGTTGGCATTTCGAGTGGCTAGTATATTAGCCACTGCTCAACAACCAACTGTACCATATTAATCACAAAATAACTACTTATATAACAATATTTATTATAAGCACTGTAATCTTGCTGAGATGAGCTGAGTTCATAGTGTCAATAAATAATATCTTTGTGTGCCCAAAAAAGCGGGTTGCTGTCATGATAAAAAAAAATAGAAAATTTTGCCAATGTGTGATAATTGTCAGTGCCCATACTGTTTTTATACCGGATAAGGCACATATAATCAACAATGAGGGATTGGATCCATACATTCTGAGCGCAATAACCAATTTTTATATTAGCTATAAAATCCGAAATATAATGAAGATGATAAATAGAGGCTAAATAGCAAATTCAGGAGGTAAATTAATTTTTAGCAGATTCAAAAACGAATCAGCAGTTAACGCAGTTTTTCAATTGCCTAAAATTAATTGCTTACCAGGTCTTTATGGTCACCATCAAATCGTATTTTTTTAAAAACTTTACTAAGTAAATAAAAATATCCTTATAACTTTGACTACTTTATAAAATGCAAATTGATTAATAAAAACAAGTGGGAAACAATTTTTAGCAACCTAGTATTGAATTGGTAATTTGGGGGTTTTAGGGATCTTATAGATTACTAACAATTGGTAATGTTTACACTCTGGACAATGAATCATAGACTGCATTTATAATTGATTCCATATTTATATTTATAATTGGTTTCATGATTTTCTTTGCATATTTAATCTTGTTTGTCAAATAAGCTTCTACAATGTATAATTGGATTAGATAATATTAGAAAAACATACAATTCAAATAAGATTAACTGCTGATTAGTTGATGTTCATTGTGTTCATGTTGGCTGTGGTGAATATTTTGCTTTTTGGTATGATAGCGATTTTTTTTTCTGGTTGTGGATACATATTTTGTAATTGTGAGCTTGCTTTTGGGTTTAATGTGAATATCTGAAAAGCTTGTCATCTTTTTGAATTACCCTTTACAAAACGAAAATGGGAATTGCTATTATTTTGTAACCCATGGGTTTTTCCGTGAAACGTAGTCATTTCATTTGAAGACATATATCATATTTGAGTTTCCACGAGTTTACCAAAGAATATATTAATAGCATATATAAACCTGCAGACGATATTATCAAATATTAATGCACCAATGGGGAGTCTTCTAACGTATTGACGTCATTCGTAGGCCGTATTTCTATGGAGAAAGGTAAATGGCTTATGCATACTATGCAATGTGTGTTATGGGATAAATACATTATACGCCGTACACTGTTTATGCAAGAAATTTGCAATTAAGGGGACAAAGTATGGAATGCAACCAGCAGCAGCAGAGATTTCTATGCTAATGGCAGGCAAACTGCAATTGCGCATTTACAAGAAATTCAAGTACATTTAAATAATATGTAATAAAATAGTGGTTGCTAAATGTTAATTAGGTCATTACGTGAGCTATGGTGGCTTGTGGTTAATTATTCCAAGATGCATTTGATGTGGGATTTGGACCTATTAAACTGCTGTGTATACAACTGTTAGTGTGTGTAAAGAGATAATCTATGCATGCAAGACACTGTTTTGCGAAAATTCACGTCGGAAAGATAATTATATTAGATTGAACAATCGCGTTTCGTTTTATTGAATTTTTGAACAATACGGTAGGTGGAAGTAAATTGCTTTTCCAATGCGTGGTAATGACGCACATGAATATCATGTTTAAACGAAGTAGTTTACCATTTCAAATATGCTATACATACAGTAACTGAAAATTCGTTTAAGTTCCAACATATTCTGTAGTCTGGTTTATGTTTAACGTTGACTGTTTGGCACAACAAGCTTGAATGCAGTATTCAAAAATACTGTAAAATGGACAGAAATCTGGGTGGAAATGTTATACTATATATAGGGTCATATACAGTATGAAAATCCTCCATGTCTGAAAGCATTCATGGCCATACTTGTGTGCTTTATATCCATTTATGAAAGAAAATATGGACTTAAATGTTGCTCAAATGATATTACTACATGTAAGGCACATACAGTATATTGGAATACAGACATAAGTACACATACATGCTGTATTTGGGCACATACACAGAAAGCGTACATGTTTAAATTGTATCCAGTCTCCAAATCGGGTTTCAGCTACATTGAAATCCATTCTTGGTCTTTACTAGACAAATTTAAAATTGACCTATAAAGGAATGATACATTACATTTGTGGGTAATCCATTGTGAAATCTATTTAAAAATTGGGAAAATTATAACAAAAAATTGGGAAAATTGTAATAAAAATCCAAAAATCAATTGTATTGAAAATGCACTGCAGCTTTAGTATCTCCATCTTTATTGCTGGCGACCGTATGCATATCTGGGAATTTTGTATGTAACCATAACTACAGAGATGTTGTTGTTGTTGCTGCTGCTATTGCTATTGTTATTTCTTGGAAATTTTGATTTATGTGCACTGATGGTACTGCAATCCATTGAGCCAATGATCCAGCACGTGAAATGCAGTATACATCCAAAAAGCAAATCAGAACTATAAAGAGAAATAAAATCTACCATATGCACGATGTCATTTCATTTTTTATTTAGCATCGTTATTATTACTTCTTTCTTCATGGCCTATGGCTAGAATTTAAGAAACTAGCTCATAAAAATCAACAACCGCCATCGCTGCTGTTTTTCTGCAAAGTTCTCTTCCATGAAGCTAAAGCAGAAAATCTGAAGACTTCATTGGGTCACTGGCAATAATAATTAAAAACGCTTTGCCTAAATTTTCAATTAGATCCTCTAGGGCTATAATGGCGTTTATTTTTCTTCAAGCAACTGCCTTCACAAATGGGTCCCAGCAGACCCCTTAATCTGTTAATAGATTACGATAAGAGCTAAAGTGTGAAATGCTTAGAAATTAATTTTCTGCTCCACTTTCCAGAAAATTGTCTTAAGAGGCTGTTCGCATATTCATAATGCATGCAACTTGTGTTGTTTGGATAAAAGAAAGTTGGGCCTTTGCAGCATCGGGGCTCCCACTCGTTATGTAGGTGCGTCTTTTTAGGCCTCTTTATGGACAATTACCCTCGCAATATGGCTCTTGCACAACGCATTGCCATCCCCCTCCAATTTTACGAGCACAATAAACACAATAGTGTGTTGACACTCGCCACCCTTTGATAATAATAAAAAGCATCTGACGCAAATGCGCTGTGTTTGATTGAAACGGACCTTGTTCGGGTGATCCTAATGGACCACTTTGGTCTCCTGGATTAGAAGAGGTGGGTAAAAGCTTAATTAATGGATGAACAATGTCCAGCCATGCGTCCATATCCCCAGTTTGCATGCGGAATATATATATATTATAGATTGAGTTGCACCAAGTTTTCATAATTTGTTGAAGGGACAAAATCTGAAATATGGTCACGTATGGTAATGATGCAGATGGGAGTTCTCACGAGGCTCAAATTGCAGATCTGCACCGTGTCTCTCTTGCATGTGCTTGAGACGGCAACATTTACTCTCTATTAATCAAGGCACGCCCCACTAAGTAATAATTAAGAGCACTTAATTACCTTTTGTTTACTCAATTAGGTACGGGGCGCTTTTTGATCATCCATAAATAAACAACCTATTGCCTTGACCCGCCCTTGCTCGAGACACAACCTTGAGAACTACAAAACGCACTGTACAAACTTGTCATTAGTGTCATTCTATTTCGGCGCCCTCTAGTGGCGTATGAGTCTTTAGCATTACATTTTCAGTGCTTTTAGCTTTACTGCAAGTTATGGTCGCCAGGGTGGAAAACTTATATCGAGCTATACACATATATGCCATATTACTGTTTTATATACGCTGCTTGTATGTCCATAGATTATATTCTCCGTATATGTCTGAAAACATGTATGACCATATATGACGCTTTATGTCCCATGTATATACAGTGTATGGAAGAAACCATGTTTAAGGGTACTAATATGGTACATATATTGAAATACAGAAATGATAAGTGCACATACTGTATGGACATAACTAAAAGTTGACAGGTATGGAGATATTTGGACAAATATGGTAATACATTCGCTTGATGTATATTGAAAAAATGTCATATATAGGCATACTTTCTAAAAAAAATTATAATTCACATGTGCCTAAATCCTAGCTCCACCTATACTAAAACTGGTTTTTCCATATATACCCTCAGGACCCCTGTTAACTATGTAAATCCCCCACATCTGACTGGCACCACCTTCTCTCCATCTATCATAACCCCTCCATCATAGAAACCAAATCCAAATCACCCACCCCTCCCAACCTAATCCTTATACCGAAATATATCCTTACCTCTTCACCAACATACATTCAAAGATCCCATTCCTTTGGCTAGCATACCGAATCACCAGCATCATGGCCACAGCCCAACAAAACATCGCTACACAATCAGCCCAAACGGACGTATAACCCACCTCATACGTACCACACGGGAGTCGACCCAAGAACCCTAGGGAAAATAGTATTACAACAAGGGTTCTAACAATAAGTGTATTTTTTCATCATGTACTTACTACCTGGATATTACACAGCAATAATGTAACCAATGTAATCCTAACCACCATAGCCCATGACTGAACGTCATGAGTGCGCATGACGTTCGGTTAGTTCATTGGTAGTTCTGTCTGTGGCGCCTAGGTTTCGTAATGGTAATAATGAACGGTTGGAGGTTTGCTAAATTTCCCTATTATCATTTGTTGTCATATGGACACGTATATTTCAAGACATACATGAAATATGACAGATATTACAATATGTCCTATAAATCGGACATATAATACGGCATATGTGTGGCCCTATATACTTGGACATTTTCAAATGTATATACAGTGGAACCTCGCTTAACGAGCACCTCGCATAACGAGTGATTCGCATAACGAGCAATATAATTTTTTTTAA
>JAUJYV010003328.1:0-10242 GCA_033995625.1 Ophyiulus pilosus | reverse complement strand
CAATGCTTTTCCGTGGTTAACTCAAGGTTAACCTTAGGTTTAGCTTAACCTTTGTTGGTGCAACCGGCCCTAAGTATATTTATGATCGACCCTTTCGGTTGCTAGCAACGAAAGCATGCGCGTTCAAAAAAACATTATTTCGTTGCTAGGCAACCCATTGGAGGACCTATCATAAATGACAATCATTCGAGAAATATATTTATAATGTCGAACGCAAGCGTGTATAGAAGCACCATTTCTTGAAAAAGCGTGACGTGTGTTTAGCTTAAGAACTGAAATATGGCTGCCATCACAATAAATATAATACTGTACATTCATGATCCGTACTTTCGGTTGCTTAGCAACGGAAGCACGCGCGTTCGTTGCTAAGCAGCCCTTAGAAACTAAACTATTGCTATAGGCAACAAATTGCATTTTTAATAGAGTAAATACTCCTTGTTTGCCATAGATGGACAATAACTGCCAGCTATGATGTTTGCAGTGTTTGCAAACTTATGTTCGCTGAAAAGTAAATTTAGGATTTTAACCGGCATTTGGAAATGAACAAAAAATTTACAGAAAATTCAAGTTTAGTTAAAACAATCCTTATGCAACGTCACATCCGTTTGGCTTAATAACTTTCAATATGGAGGCCTTAAAAGAGTAAATGCCCCTTGCTCGCCGTAGGTGGGCAATCACTGCCAGCTTCTGTGTTAGCAGTGTTTGCCAACTTAAATTCGCTGAAAAGTGAATTTAGAATTTTAACCGGTATTTGGAAATGAACAAAGAATTTACAGAAAATTCAAGTTTAGTTAAAACAATCTTTATGCAACGTCACGTCCGTTTGGCTTAATAGCTTTCAATATGGCGGCCTTAAGAGTAAATGCCCCTTGCTCGCCGTAGGTGGGCAATCACTGCCAGCTTCTGTGTTAGCAGTGTTTGCCAACTTACAATCTCTAAAAAGTGAATGTAGGATTTTAATTGGTATTTGGAAATACACAAAAAATACAGAAAATTCACGTTTAGTTAAAACAATCCTTATGCAACGTCACGTCAGTTTGAACTTGCAATATGGCAGTCTTAATAGAGTAAATGCCCCTTGTTTGCCAACTTCAGTTCGCTAAAAAGTTAATTTAGGATTTAACCGATATTTGGAAATGAACAAAAAAAATTAAGTTTAGTTAAAACAATTCTGATACAACGATACATCCGTTCGGCTTAATAACTGCAATATGGCGGCCACCACGAACGCATTCCAATACATTATTTACAAACTTATTTTGCTTTTTTTTTGTAAAAATGGAGGTCATTTTTTATAGTTTTAAACGTTTCAAACCACTGTACATGTACGTAGGAATGTTTTTTTCAGCCACAAGCAAACGTTATTTACACCGTGAATTTGTTTCGAAAATGTAACGGTTGAATTGGTCTCACTTTTCAGTGTTGCCATCATCCCTCCTTCACTCCACACCACACCACCCCACCCATTCCCAGAGGGCGCCGTTAACGCTACGGTAGCCCAATAAATGATTAACGACTTTTGATTTCCATTCGAGCGCACCCGACGGGATGACAATTCGTCATAAATGATGCGAAATTTCATTTCTCTCATTCGGAATTAATGACGGAAGAGAAGCGAAAATGTTTTCGGCGAAAGATGCTTTTCTGGCGCCTAACTTCGCCATGTTGTTTCTTTTTTTATTTATTTATTTATGGCAGCGCCCCCTTAATTCGAACGTCGACATAAAACGCGTTGGAGCGAAAACAGCTCTTAGTTTTGCGAGAAAAAGCGAAATTATTTTCACCCGAGGGGATTATTGCCATCGCGACAGGATGATGATGATAAGGGCACAAAACGACTGTTTAGAAGGTACCCAAGTACGACACTTAAGGGGGATCGAAAGCGTCTTGTTCCTGTGAAGGGATCTTCCACCCTGTGCATAGGGCGGGTTTGGCGAACATCGGGTTAATGGGTCCTAAAGAACAGCGGGTTAACGAGTCTTAAAGGAATGACACCTTTGGAAAATGTCCAATTTTCGATATTAGTGACTTTTTTTTCGAAATATGGCCTCGTATATAAATATTGACTTTGTTTTCATTAACAATTTCAGTATTGTTTTACAGTTTGTTGGAGCATTGACTATGATTGATTTAGTCATTACTTAAATAGTTGTAAATTTGGAAAATGTCGAATTTTCGATTTTAGTGTTTTTAAATCCGCTGAATTAATGACTGTTTTCATAAAAATTTCAATATTATTTGACAGTTTGTTGGAAAGTTGATTTCTTGATATAATTTGATTTACTGATTACTTTATTAGTAGAAAATTTAGCAAATGTCGAATTTTCGAGATCAGTGCTTTAGCAATATTCAAACGTGGAGATGATGCATTTGTCTCAATTAAAAATGTTGATATTTGATCTTGATGTTAACAATATTGAATTTATTTTTGGATAAGATTGATTTAACGATTACTTAAGTAGATGCAAATTTAGATGTCCAATCTTCGATATTAGTATTTAAAAATAAACTTGACAATAATGGCTAATAGTAACGAACAATGATTATAATTGTAAGCTGAATTTGCGATATTGTTTTTGCAGAAAATAGATTCCTTTTAATTGGGACACGCTTAATTGGGTCACATCACTCCGCCTCCGATGTATCCCAATTAACCGAAACTTTGGATTTTGTCTCTATATCCTGGCGCCACCTTTTGACAAATATTGTCTGAACTTAACTGAACGAACCTTCCAAAAGGTGGCGCTACTGTATCGCGAGGAAATTACCCTGCAAGAGGTCCTACACAATATTTTTCTTTCCATTTTCGATGTTTTTGGAAAACTCACCTAGATGACGCCACTTTCCGCCTCAAACAGCCCTTCCTGATCAATAGTTTAATATCGATTGCCATGACCAACTCTGTCGTTAGGTGGTGCTCGAAACCTTGGGCCATAAAGCCCGAATCCACAACCTGGTTGTTATATCATAAATTTCTAGGCATTTGTAGTTTACTGCGGCGCTTCTACGTGAATCTTTATTGTCAAATCCCGCTTTGTATTGATTTGATTTTGGGACTTGTAAGTCTTTTTTGGTCAATTTTTAATGTCTTTTCAATTGTTTTAATAGATTGGCCTAACTCCCCAGTAAACTTTCACCTCGCTACATGGTTAGGGACACGTGCTGTAAGTATTTTTCTCTTTTCTCATATGTACATTTAGTTCCTAATAGTGAATGCATTTTAGAACGGTTTTTTGTAATTTGGTCTATAGAAATGTTCATTTTTTATTTCAAACATTATTAGAAAAGCACAAATCCGCATTTTGCATATTTTCAAAATAATTCTCATCAAATCCACAAAAATCAATCAAAACATTTGGACTTTGTTTTGGCGGGACTCCAAACTGATTCTGGTGGTTTTGATTGATTGATTGGGAGGATGGTCTGTTTTTTATACTACAAACATCACTAGAAAACACAAATTGTAAATTCTTGTGTGTTTTTGTAAAATAAATTTAAATGTGGATGACGAAGTCAACCGCTGAAAGTCTACCCATCAAATCCATAAAAATCAATGAAAGCAATTTGGACTTTGTTTTGGCAAGACACCAAATTGATTTTGGTGGATTGCATTGGTTGATTGGAATGATGGTCGTTTTTTTCTTCTACAAAAATCATTAGAAGCACACAGCTGCATAAATTCGCATTTTGTGATATTTTGAAATGTGGACGACGAAATCAACCGTTCAAAGTCGACCCATCAAATCCACAAAAAAAAAAAATGAAAGCAATTTGGACTTTGTTTTGGCAAGACACCAAATTGATTTTGGTGGTTTTGATTGGCTGATTGGTAGGGTGGTCGGGTTGCGAGGTGTGGGCCCACCTTTATAAGACAAGAATGTTTAACTTGCTCCAGTTTATTCTCAAATAAAACACACAAAGACACGTTTTTACTTAATGAATTTAATAAGATAA
Organism: Ophyiulus pilosus; assembly: GCA_033995625.1. NCBI lineage: Eukaryota > Metazoa > Arthropoda > Diplopoda > Julida > Julidae > Ophyiulus > Ophyiulus pilosus. The sequence goes on along the minus strand of JAUJYV010003328.1, from coordinate 6,288 downwards.
AAATAGTATTTTCATTTATTCTTCTCTCATTCAATCAGTGTTTTTGTTATGGACGGCCCTTGTCGTTGGCTCCCCATTGGATATCGTCCACCATCAGGCGTCACCACAAGTGAAGATGATCACCGTCACTGGTAAGTCAGTCACCGATGTGAATTTGTATTTTATCCTTTGCAACCCCTTTCCTTTCCCTGTCAGGGAACAGTTGCTCAAAAAATCCGTTAGATGGCGCCAGTGCTCAGTTTTCACTGAACGTCTTTTGGAAATGGATTTCGTCCAACGTCGATGGTGAAATTGGTGTAGAGCGACGAAACTGTCGTCGAAAGAAGAGTAAATTTCAAGTTGTTCAGACCGTCGAACCTCATGCGACGCTTGGCGGTGCCTAGTAGTTTACCCCTGGTGGTGGAAAAAATGGATGAAACGTTAATGAGCGTCCCTCGCAGTAATTGCTTTACAAATCAGCTAACACTTGATAGGTGCATTATGAAAAGTTGTTGGAATTATGCACTTTATGAATGTCCCTTAACAGAATTGAACGAGAAAGTTAAAAATATTCTGTTTAGGTGGTTGTGATTTCAAGCATTATTTTGGTTTGTGAACTATCCTTAAGAAACTGCAATTAAATTTACTATGAAGTGTGATCTTTATAAAAGGCCCTGGGAACTAATTTAGGTTTTGTAAGTTTTGTACTAGATATATATGTATATTATCTGTGAAGATATTACAACATGTCCAGCAGCCTTGAAAGTTGGGAATAATGCTTGAATTTCTTGACAGATTCAGGAAATTTCAGTTAATTGAAAAAATAGACATAAGAAACCTGTAGGAAAATGATGTTGTAATTGGATCTTTGTTTTAAACATGTTGTGTTTTAACATTGTTGTGGAATTGTTTTAAATTTTCAAGGACCGGTCCTTGAAAATTTAAAGGATGAGCCTTGAAACCCTTCAAATCCTTGAATTTTTTCTAACAAATTTACTGGACACCCCGAGTCAAGTAAGAAAGATGATAATTGAGAATGACACTTAATGGTAAATCAATGAGGGAAATTAATATAAGTAACGTGTACTTTATGGACGACCTTTAAGCATTAAGCTGTAATTACTAAGCTTACGATTGAGCCATTTATGAACGTCCCTTGTGAAAGGTTTGTTAATGACTATTAATATTAGCAATTGAAGTTATGATAAAAATACTGCTCTTTGTGCAGGGTGCCAAACAGTCTTTAGAATAGGAAAATATTATTCTGGAATTTCGGATTAATCCGATATAAAATTGGTTAAAAAAATCTGTTTTTTCTAGTTATCTAGAAAAAATGCCAATCGTTGGAGAGTTCCTTGGAATCCTTGAAATATACTTGATTTTGTCCAAACAAATTTCCTGAACACACTGGTTTGCGGAGGGAAAGATAAGCAAGCTGACATTTATGGACTATCCCTGCGTTACCTTATCTTCCAAATGAGGGGTTTTCTCTTGACATGCTTAATCATTCGATATCTGGCAATTGCTGAAGACGGACGTATAATAGTTAAACCGCTGTTAAGTATTCTGTAACGAGAGAAAAAAATATTGTTCAGGGGCCATTCAAAAAGGACGCCCTTAAGACCGGGGGGGGGGGAGGTAGGGGTGTCTGCTGGCATTTGAGCACCATGTGGAATGGGGGAGGAGAGATGGAGAGTGGAAAGCCTTAATGGACATCCCTAATGATGGTAATTTTCAGTTTTGTTTTTTCTGTTTGCGTTTTAAAGGTCGATGAAAAGGGGAAAGGGTCACCAGAAATGTGTCCACACTCCCAAATGTACATTGATTTTTAAAACCTCGGAAGTAGGGCGCTTGGAAATTTATAGAATGGACCTTTGTATGTTCCATCAGATATGGACAAGAGGACGTATGGGATAAGGGGGGAGGGGTCTGGAATAAAATGGACACCGTGTGGACAGGGGGTAGGATGTTAATTTTTGAAGGAATTTTGGGGACGCGTCCTTCTTGAATGTCACCTTATTAGTTACTTAATGTTCGTTTATGGACGATCCTCGCTTGCGATTTGGCTGGTGCCAATAGCAGTCGAGTCACAATCGCATGCGACTATTCGTCAGTCGCAGCAGTTAATTAGCGTGCCAAAATTAAGAAAAATGGCCACCTTATTCAATTTTGTCCCAAAGATTTATCATGCGATGGGGAATTAGATCCTCTTTTTCGTTTACCTTCTTCATTGATTTTATATGCAAAAAATCCGGAATGACAAAGATGAAGAAATGGAGCAAGGTGAAATTTGAAAAGCTTGTTTCGGACCCTGTGTTTTCAGTATGAGAAACAGATGTTTTCTCAAATTGCTCTCGCGTTTCTTATTACTGTTTTCGGTGATGGAGAAAAATAAGCAAAGGGAAAGTTAGCTATAACGTTACTATTACTGCTTTAGGGCAACGGGTTTTGCTTATGAACTAAGAGTCTATATAATTTTGGAAGACATTTCTGGAGATATAGAACTATGTTTTGTAAGAAATGGCAGCGTCTGTTTGAATACAATAGAGAGTTTGAGCCAGCCAACGTTTACGAAACGATAACGAGAAATGGCGCTGGCGGCTCGGAATGGCATTGGAATGCCATGCTTTTCATAGGGTAGTCCTTGACATTCCGGGCCGCCAGCGCTGTTTCTCGTTATCGTTACCGTTATCGTTTCGTTAACTTTGGATGGCTCAAACTCTATTGTATCAAGGGCCATCCTTCGTCGCTTTATACAAAATTGTGATGTACAGTATGAAAAATTAGTGATATTTTGGGTGAAATTTTGTGAAATATAAAGCGAAATTCCTGGTGCCAAACTGATAACCCAACAAACTCGAATTCCGGTGAATAGTGTCAGAATGACGTTAACGTTATGTTATGTTATAACGTTGAGGTTATGTACATTTTCACGTTATCTCAGTTTATTGTCAGAGTTATGACGTCATTGGTAAGGGTTTTAGACATCATAATCGTTAAAAAAAATGCGAAATAACGACTTCATGGTTTTAGAAAATTGAACAAATAATGACGTCTAAACGTTGAAAATGGCTACATGATAGAGAGTTTGAGCCATCCAACGTTAATGAAATGGTAACGATAACGAGATATGCTGGCGAGATGCCGGCTGGCGGGCCGGAATGTCAAGGACTACCCTATGCGGAGCATGGCATTCCAATGCCATTCCGGGCTTCCCGCGCTGTTTCTCGTTAAAGTTATTGTCATCGTTTCGTTAACGTTGGACGGCTCAAACTCTCTAATAACAAGAGCAATTGAGCCAGCCAACGTAAAGAATACGTCTTTATACTGACCTTAAATGGAACTTGCAGTAAGAGAGGAGCATTGATTTGAATTATACCCAAGGGGACACCGCCTGGGTTGATTTAGGGGTCAATGGTGACGGTTGGGCCGATACGTGAAGAGCCAGTGCGGCGGAGGGGTCAAAGGTCAAAGATGACCGACGAACAACTAGGTGGTTAAAATCAATGCTCCTTCCTTCCCGAAAGTTCCATTTAAGGTCAGTATAAAGTCGTCATCATGATGACGGTTCAATAAATAACGTAATGATGAGGATAATGGTCAAGAAATGTTATAATTGATAATGGTCATTAAATGGTGTCATGATGAGTATAAATGTCAAGAAGTTATGTAATTGATAATGGTAAATAAATGACTTCATTACGATGTTAACGGTCACACAATGACCTTATTATGATGATAATGGTCAAGCAATGGCATCATTATGGTAATAGTGATCCAGAAGTCACGTCATGTTGATGATGATGATAGTCTAGAAATGACGTAATTGTGATGACAATGGTTCTGAGATGTCATCACGATGATGATAATGGTCAAGAAATGACGTCATTGATAATGGTCAAGAAATGACGTCATTGATAATGGTCCATAATGATCCATAAATGACATGATGATGATGATAATGGTGAATGAATGACGTCATGATAATAACAATGGTCAACTAATGAAATCATAATGTTTGAATAAAATTAGATGGTTAGTAAAGATGACGGCTTCACCTGGCGCTCATGTCGTCATCTTCTCCTCCCCAACCCCAGTAGAGATTTGAGTAACCATTTACTCGGAGGAAATGCTCCGCCGTGATGGAGAAGACCCCACCCACGAGAAGTGTGTATGGCAATCTATGGAACGAAAAACAAACAAAAAACATCCATTAGTTAATAAAGTAATTGAGGCAATTTGCAAGTGAAAAATCCCTTTTTATGATTCAACAGCTTTGGGTTGCGAGTGCTTAAGGCTGAAAGACTTGATGGCTCTAAACGAAAACTCCTTGAGATAGGGATTAGAGTAAGCGAGTGCTTACTTGGTCGATTTAGGGGATTTGTTAGAGGCAAAAAGGATGATAATACACAAAGAACGATGTTTTGGCTGAGACTGCAAGGAGGAAATATTAGTTATAAATTTGATCCTTGTCTCATAAACTACATGAGATACGGGAAACCTTGTAGGAGAATAGAGAGTTTGAGCCAACCAACGTTAACGAAACGATAGCGGTAACGATAACGAGAAACAACGCTGGCGGCCGGGAATGTCAAGGACAGCCCTATGCGAAGTATGGCATTCCAATGCCATTCCAGTCCGCCAGCGCTGTTTCTCGTTAACCTTATCGTTTCGTTAACGTTGGCGGGCTCAAACAATTAGAGAGTTTGAGCCAGCCAACGCCTTAACGTTAACCTTAACGTTAATGAACTAAACCCAATGAACTAAATGAACGTAATGAGTAGGCATTACGTTCATTTAATTCATTGGATAGTTACGTCCGGGTTTCCTCCCTTCCCACCGTTAACGTTAAGGTTAACGTTAAGGCGTTAGCTGGCTCAAACTCTCTATTGAGTTTGAGCCATCCAACGTTAACTAATGATAACGATAACGTTAACAAAAACAGCGCGGGAAGCCTGGAATGGCAATGGAATGCCATGCTTCGCATAGGGTAGTCCTTGACATTCCGAACCGCCAGCGCTGTTTCTCGTTATCGTTACCGTTATCGTATCGTTAACGTTGGATGGCTCAAACTCTCTTCTATTGAGTAAGCCAACGCCTTAACGTTAACATTAACGTTAGAGGCGATAAGGGAAGTACCACACATGCGTACTCATGACGTTCAGTTAGTTCATTAGGTAGTTCAGTCCGTGGCTCCTTCCTTCCCGCCTCTAACGTTAAGGTTAACATTAAGGTGTTGGCTGGCTCAATCTCTCGATTATTTTAAGATATTTTATGGTAAGACACCCTGTATACATTCTAGTTTAATTAAGATCTCATAGTGCAATTCAATCTCTTTCGCAATTATGCAAAACTCATCCATTTTTTTTTGTTTATTCCATATGCAAATATGTGTCTTCCTAATTATTCCTTGTGTAATGCGGTCTGACTTTTGTCTGTTTTGCCTCTAATTTTGTTTTGCAAACACATGTGGCATTAGCTTAATTCGTCATAAAAGTCGGTAAAAATGCTATAGAGGCATGTGCAAGTTTTGTAAAAATCGATGAGTTTTGAAAAAAAAAAAAAATGCGACATCGTATGGCATAACAATGAGAAGGAGAAGGAGGTTTGAGGGACCAAATGACAAATTGAGGATTTTTTTTGGTGAAAAAGAGACCCCCGAAATTCTGTCCTGTGGATTAGCATCGCGAATGAAAGTGCAAAAGATCAAAGAAAATTTGCAAAAGGAGGTAACTTTTCATAGTGGGAAATGTAATTTTATAAGCTTGAATTTGGTATAAAAGATGCAGAATTCAAATCAAATATGTGCATTTTAGGTACGTGTAAAGTGTATGATTTTTCCAGAAATTATTATTCGAGAGGTGGGTTTTATCTGAAAAATGTGCTCTTCATATGCAAACTAATGCGGGAACCTACGTATGCTTTTAGGATGCAAATCTTTGACATATATTCAAAAATGTACGATGTTACCTTTGAAATACAGTTTAAAGGTGAAAATATATTATTTAAAGATATATGGACATAAAAAATACATGATAGCGCCTTTGAAACACTGGTCCAAATTTGAAAGAATATATTATATTTGAAATTTGTGAGGTAAATATTGGAAATTTTATATTGCTTTGTAATGTACTGTAATATTTGAAAAAAATAGGCCATCGAAATAATAGAGAGTTTGAGCCATCCAACGTTAACGAAACGATAACGGTAACGATAACGAGAAACAGCGCTCGCGGCCCGGAATGTCAAGGACTACCCTATGCGAAGCATGGCATTCCAATGACATTCCGGGCTTCCCGCGCTGTTTCT
>JAUJYV010003327.1:0-10243 GCA_033995625.1 Ophyiulus pilosus | reverse complement strand
TGGCTTCCATTTTGGAGGTGTTGTTGGTGGCTTCCATTTTGGAGGTGTTGTTGGTGGCTTCCATTTTGGAGGTGTTGTTGGTGGCTTCCATTTTGGAGGTGTTGATCGTGGCTTCCATTTTGGAGGTGTTGTTGGTGGCTTCCATTTTGGAAGTGTTGTTGGTGGCTTCCATTTTGGAAGTGTTGTTGGTGGCTTCCATTTTGGAGATGTTGGAGGTGGCTTCCATTTTGGAGGTGTTGATGGTAGCTTCCATTTTGGAGGTAGTGGCTTCCATTTTGATGTTGTTATTGATGACCGCACCGTTGTCTGTACAATTTGACCTCGTTGTGGTTTTCTATTAATTTTCTTACTGGACCGGCATTGATCACTGAACGGTAATCTGATACACAATAGTATCAAGATAATTGTCAAGAGTTTAAGAGATGTTGTATAATTCACCATTTTCACCATAGCTTGCTAGACCTCTTTGAATTCAAATGATGTTAAGCGACGGAGAAAATGTAACTGAAGTGCAGCTTTTGCTTGGAAAACAAGCTCGAGTTTGGTAGTATCTACGAATAAGACATATCATGTGATAGCCCAGGATCCTAACATACTCAAGAAAGTGTCTGCGCTGTCCTTGTAAATTGATAAGTAATTTCAACGAAATCATATTGTCAATAAGATGAAAACAAATATCCAAATACGAAGTGCGATATTTTCCTATTGTTACATATACCCATGAGAAAATTTTTATAACGTTGACTCGGTTTACAACAGTCTTCGTATATCTAATGCAACATAAGAAAATTCACTGTATAATTTCAATGTATTCTTATGTTTAGATTTGAACATGTTGATTTTCTTTAAACTGGCAATAATGTCAGGCTTTAAATAAGTCACATGAAGGGGCTTCAATTTTCAATACTTTCCATATAAAGTTTATTTCTAGCCTTGATCTGATAAGGCGTGTTTACCAAATGTTGCACAATGTTTTCATGCATGTAGAATTTTATGACATTTGAGAATGGTAATTTTATGCTTTAAATTCAAAAGTCGAAAATATGTTTGCATAGGAAGCTTGAGTCATAGGAACACAATTTGAGATACTATGCCTTAATTAGACATGATGTTAAACCAACACATTGCCTACTGGATTTAATTTCATAAATATCCCTTCAATATTTTTACACACACTGTCACACTGTTCGCTGCGTTTATTTTTCCAAAACGGCACAAAAGCTCGCGGAGTTAACAATTTTTCAAACTTCCACAATTTTTCTGCATTTGTGAGTTGTTGTATCACATTCATAATTTTCTTTGGAGCATCCTACTTGAGCACAGTTTGGCAAAACTACAAAAATGTGCATTCTGGAATGTCTTACTTTAGCCGATGTATTATCAATTGTCATCAATTCTGGCAGCCTTGAGGTATATTTAGTATTTCGTGCTGTTGACTTTTGTTGGTTTGTTGTTATTGATGTACTCCATTGTGGTGATGATGATGTAGTCGAATTTGGCGATGAAGTCGAATTTGGCGATGAAGTCGAATTTGGCGATGAAGTCGAATTTGGCGATGAAGTCGAATTTGGCGATGTAGTCGAATTTGGCGATGTAGTCGAATTTGGCGATGTAGTCGAATTTGGCGCTGTAGTCGAATTTGGTGCTGCAGTAGATTTTGTTGTTGTAGTCGAATTTGGTGCTATGGTCGAATTTGGTGCTGCAGTAGAATTTATTGTTGCAGTCGATTTTGGAGATGTAGTCGATTTTGAAGTTGTCCATTTTGGAGATTTACTCCATTTAGGTAATGGTGATGTAGTCCTTTGAATCATTGAGGTGATCATTTTTTGTATTTTCAGTGCTTTCCGCTTTGTCGTCTTTGGTGCCATCAATTTTGGCGTCTTTGATGTTGTCCTTTTTGGCGTCTTTGATGTTGTCCTTTTTGGTGTCTTTGGTGTCTTCCATCTTGGTTTTAAGGTTGCTGTCTCCATCGTTGCTTTCACTTGAGTTCTATTAATTTTACTTAGACTTCGTCGTTTAGAAGTTATTGTCTGTCCGGTTATTTTTTGGCTTGATTTGTTTGTGAAGATTTTGCTTTCGTCACTTAAATGAATACCGATGCATATGAAAACAAAGATAATGGATAACGATATGAACAGTTTACTAAAACTCTGCATTTTCTGTATCCAAAGATTGTTTGTCACTGGTTAAAACGAGGTGATGGTAATGTAGAGGGATTCTTCAACTTCGGTATCAAACTAATAAACAACCTTCAGTTTGAATAGACCTTCGTATATGAAAGAAATGTCACGTGATACACAGCAGATCAAGGCAAAAAAAATAACTCAAAGTGCTAGCCATTCGTCATTGCAAAATGATAGCCTATAAGTTATAAAGTGAAATAAGCGTTCTGGAGTACTTTTGAATTTATTCTTTGGTAATGTTAGTGGATTTCCTCTTGTGTAATTTATCACCTCTTGCGTCATTAATTTATATTAATAAGTTTAGAAAAAAATGTTCTAGAAAGTTTGGAATACATATTTTAATGTGCTTATTTATTTTTAACGAAATTGCGATCAAGTGGAGGCAATAGAGAAATATGAGCCAGCCAACACCTTAATGTTAACTTAAAACGTTAGAGGCGGGAAGGGAAAAACCACGCATGCGCACTCATGGCGTTCAGTTAGTTCATTGGGTAGTTCAGTCCGTGACTCTTCCCTTGCCGCCTCTAACGTTAAGGTTAACGTTAAGGCGTTGGTTGGCTCAATCTCTATAATTTCAGGTTTAGTACCACATTTGAAATAATCAACTTTACAAAACCAAACTTGAAATATTTAGAGCGGCATGTTTGATACAACTTTTTTCAAAAGTTATAATCCACAAGTAATTTATTTTGTATGCTTCATTTTTTCATTATTCAAGTGATTGTTATCATATAATAGAATTTAACGTTAAACTTTCAATATCACAAACAAATCGTTATTTCATAACACATAATTGTGATATTTAAAACTTGCCATTAGGTTCTGTTGTATAATTATGGCATCTATTCTTCATTAACATGCCATTTTCAGAAAATCAAGCTAATTATATACTGTAATTAAGTATAGTCAATCATCCATATACTGTACCATATATATGGTCACTAAACTAATTCCCCTAAAAATGAAAAACTTACTTTTTAGCACCAATAAATTTTGTAAATTGACGTGCATCCACTTGATCATTTGCTACAAATCAACATATTTTTTTCGCATGCTCAAATAATGTTCACCTAAAACTGGAGTTGTTAGAACAGTATTTTTATTCTCATAGGTAGAGGTAATACCAATACATGTCAACAGTTCATTAACAAATTTAACAACAAATGTAACCATATGTAAAACAAACATCACACCGCATTATAAAATGTGAGTATATGCAGATACTGTATTAGGATAAATACACGTTTCACCTGTATTTTTTAATATCACTGACAAAGATGCTGTATAGTTAATTACAAATCTTCGTAAGACTAAATAACATTGAGTACATCTGTTTGTATTAAAATTGCAGCACTTCCATAAAAATTCTGGTTTTTGGTCGCAACTTTCAAAAGGACTATCCGTATACCATAAAATCTGCAAGAATGGAACGCTTTCCCCATGTCTTCGATGTCATAGCTGTTGTTTTAAAATCCCTTCCTGTTCGTTAGCAATAACTGTACTGTTCAATGAATTCCGATGTAGAATAAAAATCCAAGGACTTCTAGAAGTTAAAAAACACGAATAAATATCATTATCAGCTAGACAAATATTTTTCATGGTATCAAAAAGTCAAGAACGACCTATCACCATGATATTATTGACACTGTTAGACGCCAACACTCGATTTCTTGGAATACTCAATGACACTTAAAAACATCTTTCAATATGTTCTGTTTTCATACGTAATTACTTTCCCACGCATTCATTTTCCATGTCCAAATAGTACAAGCTTATTTTAATTTTAGAAATAGCTTCAAAAATGCTTAATTTTAAAGAATTAAAATAATACTAGTGTTAAACAAGTGTAAAATCCTTTTTCACTCACAAAGTCTTGTTCAACATTTTCAAACTTCCAGAACTTCTCGACAAATGTGCATTTCAATGTCACATTCATAATTTTCGTAGGGACATCCACTATTTACGCAATTTGGAAGCCAACCTAGTAGTCGAATTGATTCTGTAGTTGGGATTTTGGAGTTAGTTTTCGTATTTACGGTCGTTGCTCGTCTTTGCCATTTTGATGTTGTAGGCTTGGTGGCTGTTTTGCTTATTTTCCCTGGCAGCGCTGTAGTTATTTTTGCTTGCTTTGGTCGCTTCGTAGTTTTAACTATGTTTTTTCTCGTTAACTTAACCGACGTTTTTGGTTTCATGGTAGTGTTGTTAACTCTCCACGGTTTTGCTATTTTTGGAAGTATCCGATGTTGTTTCATCTTAATTGTTCTGCCATTACTTGACTGTTCAGTTGAAAGTGTGTTGTTTGCATTGTTTCTCACTACAGGATTTGCATTTCCCTGATGAATGCAGATGCAGATGAACGTGATTAGAAGAATTAGAAGTTTTAGACACACACAAAAAGTCGACATTTTTCACTCTTCTGGTGAGACACGTTTCTGAGTTGCAAGTAGTTAGTCTTTTGCTGAATTTTAGAAACTGTGCGCTTTTACAGTCTGCTTACTAGATGTTACATCAGGCAGTGACGGTTGTTATTAATCCGAAAGCACTTTACTACAAGTGTTCAAAACTATAAATTAACCAACACGTCTCGCAGAGTATAGAAATCACTTGGATATTTTAAGAAAATTGCTCTTTACTTTGAAAATATGACCTCACCAGTTACGAAAATATGGTTCGATGGAAAATTTAGTCTTATCCACTTCAGTTTGCATACCTAATGACGTCCAAGTCTATAGTTTCGCTTGAAAGCAGATGTTTTCCAGAATATTTCTTCATATCTTATTCTCCAAAATACATACCGTGGTGGTTAAGCACATTTAATGACGTGAAACATATTTATCCATGGAGTTATAAAAAAAGGACTATCCACATTTACAAATTCTCAATTTTTCTACAAACACGAGCTGCATGATCGCATTGAAATTCGTCACTGGGACATCCAACAAGTACACAATTCGGCAAAATTACTCCAATAAACAATCTTGAAGATCTTGTAGAATTAATACGTGTTGTTGTGATCTCAACTGATCGATTTTTAGCTGCTAATTTCAGCAGTTGTGCTCTCCAATTTAGAGGTGACCGTGGTCTCCAGTGCACTGGTTTTTCTTTCAATGACATCGTTGTCAGTCTTAACAAAGTTGCAAGATCAGGTTGTTGAGACTTTGTAATGGATGTTCTAGCTGAAATTAGGCTTTTTTCACCCCACTGAACGCAAATGCACACTAAAATGATGATGGTGGGCTTAAGAAGTTTCCGAAAATCAGCCATTTTTTCTTTCCTGGTGTTACCAACTTCTGGAGCAATAGCGGCAGCTATTAATATGTAATTCTGCAATGACAGTCGCTTTTTGATATCTAAAGAAAATGTCATTTGCCAAAATGTAACCCGATGAAACCTAGCTTCTAAACGATCAAAGTGCTAACAACTTCCTAACACTATATGGGAAGCTTTTTAGCAAAATGAACTTTGACTGCTATATTAATGCACTGTAAATATATGCACTTTAGCTAATTTCAATCTGCTCCATTTCAGGGAAGTAATTAAGTCATCCAATAAGTTTTAGTATATTAACAGATTTTTTTAATATATTACCACAGCACAATGTTTCGTCTCACTAAGCCATCATCAGGCTGGTCTAATGAGCCAAAACATTGTGCTTGAAAATTGACCATTAAAGCTTCGTAGTTGGAAAAATTTACTGCTTTAATCCTAAATTCTGAAATGGCTTGCAATTCAATTGGAACGGAAATACTCGTATACTTAAGTACATTTCCCGTTGGGGGCCATTCAAAAAGGACATCCTCAAGAGGGGGTAGGAGGGGTCTGCTGGCATGTGAACACAATGTGGACATGTGGGAGGGAGAGGGTAAACCATTATGGACGTACACTAATGGTAGCAATTTTCAGTTTTTGGTTTTTCTGTTTAATTGAGTTTTAAATGTAAGTGAAAGGAAAAAAGGACACCAGAAAAAAAGTGCCCCCAGTCCCAAATGTACTCAAATTTTTAAAATCTAGTAAAAGTCGAAAAGTATGTCCAAATTTGTGTTTAACACTAATTTCATGCTGGAATTTCCCTTCGAGATTAGAAACTTTACGCTAATCAGAAAAATCTGGAAAGATGTCTTGGAATTAGCAGCTGGACGGGTGTTTGGCCATCTATAATCAAATATATTTTCTGAACACGCAACTTTCCAAAAAAAATGACGTCTATGAGGAGGGAAGGAAAGAGGGGGGAGATATGGGTTAATTGGACACTGTGTGAATAGGGGGTACGGTGGGGGGTAAATTTTAAAGGAATTTCAGCGGCGTACTTTTGGAAAAACATCCCACACCAATTAGTATTTTGCTATTGTACAACTTTCGTACACTGTCGTTTATTAAACAATGCGACATAACATTCAGCTGACACAATGCAGCCGACATCGAACATATTTGAATGACATTTTTATTTTAATGCAAACATTGGAAAATAAAGCAATCGAACTATACAGAAGGCTATTTATTATACATGTTTATTATAATGATACAATAATACATTATTTCTGATAAATGTCACGTTTTCTTGTTTACATACAGGATGAAATTTAACTTGATTACACACACATCTAGCAACAGTAAATTTCACATCTCGGACAATATTCCACTGCACAATGTTCACGAAGGGTTCAGAGTTAACTCCACTCAAACATCCACAATTTCTCTGCATGTTATGGAACGTGGGTCGCATTCGTGGTTTGGAGGACATCCGTAGCGCACACAATTTGGATAACGTTTCGACTTTGGATTTGCGTTTAAACTTACAAGTCTTGCATTTTGCAACTTGTATCTTATTATCTTTGAAATATCACTTGCCGATTTGAAATCCAACTGATTGTTCTCATGCATAGTAGCTTGGCTTTCTTCAGTGTAGCGAATGAAAATACAAAGCGAGACGACGCAAACTGGTAATAATTTTATAAATGCCCGAAAATACATTTTTTTCTTTCCTGGAAATACACTTGATTCAGTATTTTGAACTTAATGACTGCAGCTTAGGCGAATCTCAATTGTATGCTGAAGTAGTTCAAACCAAGGTGTTTTTATATGTGATAGAAGAGAAATGGTACGTGACTATCACCATATAGGAGTCGTTATGATACCAAGAAAGACCCGGATTTGATTGATTCACATCCCTTCATGTTAATTATTGTTGTTTATCATCTTAAATTTCAATTTAAGAAACGTCAGTCTATTAATATCATTTCTAGAAAAAGGTTAATGCATCCGCCGACAATAATTGTTTGTGATAGTTCTTACGCCTTTTATAAACATTGTGCTTTCCTTAAAAAACAAAAATTGCCATATGGCCTAAGAGTCATTAAATTGGGTATGTTTTATGCATAAACAACATCATAGAAATATGTTGCAAGTATGCAAATTACATTGTCCAAAAATAGAAAATCTGAATGCTGAAATTTCATGCATTTTCTCCATTTATATTATGAAAAGAGAAATTTAAGTCTGCTGCTCGCTTCATTTCTGTTCGTATTTACATATGAAAGTATCATGTCTAAACATCCACGACTTCTCTACATTTGTGATTTTCTTCGTCGCATTCTTGGTTTTCATAGGGGCATCCATAGTGCACACAGTTTGGAAACATTTTTAGATTTAGTACTGATTCGATTGAGGTTGTTGGTCTATCAGATGTCACTGTACCTGTAGCGGCCGATGTCAGAGTTGTAATTGTAGGCAATATCCAGGATGGTAGTGTTGTTGTTGTTATACGTGCTGTTGGCCATATCCAATCTGGTAACATTGTTGTTTTTCCAGATGGCCATATCCAATAGTGATGATGTGGCGATGTTATTTTTCCAAAAGGTCTGCTTGAATCTGTTCTATGAAGCCTCCATGTTCTAGTCGTTGTAATAGGTCTTGCGTCATTCCATTGTAAGTTAATGCAGAATAGCACAATGAGAATAGATAATTTTCTTGGAAATCCTCTCAAGGTCGTCATTATTGTAAGAAACGCAAGATGGCAATGTTGAAGTTTTCACTTTGCAACCATGGACAAACAAGTTGTAGTGTACACAGACTTGGAAGAAGGAAATGCCGTGTGGCAATCACCGGATAAATAGCTGTTTTGAGTTATATGAACGATCTTTTATTAGATGCATTTTCCGTGAAGGTTGTGAAGATAACACGTATTCACAATAATGTTTACGAAGATGATATTAATCAATCTTGAACAACGTTTTTGTTTTTAGTTCGCTCAGTTGCTAATCGTTTTTAGAAGAATAATATTTGTTCAATTTTTCAAAAAATCAGTTGACCAAAAAATTCTTACAAACTGTTATTGTATACCATTATTTAATTTGTGTGTGCATGAAAATGCAAATATCATGTTGACGTGCCATGGCCGCTTACAAATTTCTCATTAACTTCCAAGAAATTTTTATTATCTAAACCTCCAAAAATTCTCAGCAAACTTAATTTTCGATATTTCATTCGTAATTTTTCAACGGGCATCCGGATGCCAAAATCTGACAGCACCATGAACAATTAATCTATCTTCGTCATCTAGAAAGTTGATAATAATCCGGTTTTCACCTGATGAAGATTTCTGCGATGTTATAGAAGTACTGTTTATAGCAGTGACCAATTTGTGTACGCGAAGTAGTTATCAAAGGGTTATTTGACTTTAAGAAAGAAAAAAAAAACTACAACACAAACAACATCAACGATTACAATCCATTCACAGGAGTGCTATTTATTTGAATTAGATTATGTTATCAAGAAAATAAGTTCAACAACATGATGATGCTCAAAGATTGAGCTCATCCTCAAGTTTACACACATCCAGTATGAATACATTCAGTAAATGCGGATTCAAATTTACATTAATATCTCGTAATTTGATTGGAAACCAACCACAGTAGTAATCGGTCCATTATCTTCAAGCTGTCAGCGAACGGCGGAATCTAAACTTCCACAATTGCTCGGCAAATATGATTTTCAGTGTCACATTCATAATTTTCCAAAGGGCATCCATAGTGAACACAATCAGGCAAAACCTCTCCAATTAATCCTGGCTTTTCTGTAGAGGAAGT
The DNA here is from genome assembly GCA_033995625.1 of Ophyiulus pilosus. Lineage (NCBI taxonomy): Eukaryota > Metazoa > Arthropoda > Diplopoda > Julida > Julidae > Ophyiulus > Ophyiulus pilosus. The sequence goes on along the minus strand of JAUJYV010003327.1, from coordinate 975 downwards.
TACTGGTTCCACTGCCGTTGTTGTTTCGTCAAGTTTTGATGACTGCTGAATGATGGATTTTTTCCAGACTAATGGTGGTACTGTTGTAGTTTCATATGTCATCGAATATTGTCGATGCATCGTGGATTGTAGAATTGGTTTTTCTTCGCTCCAAGAAATTCCAAAGCAGAACAAGACGACTATAACTGAGAACACACGGACCAACTCATGGATAACAAACATTTTCACTGAGCTTAAAACGTACAACCGTAATACTTTCTCTGCAAACGTTTCTTTGATGGTAAATTTAGTTTATATAAGGATTTATTTAATAGTAAACGCGTCACGTGTTATCTGGGAAAAATCCCGAATTCGAGGAAAGACCCGGACCTATCGAGCCCAAAGTACTGTATTTGACGTCAACTTGTTTGTCTACCGGCTCTTGAATGCCAAAGCTTTTTGGAACTCATTTCCAAATGATTTGTACAATTAGGATAGGTGTGTCGAGTCAATATTTGCAATGTTTTGCAATTACCTTCATTAATTGCAGACTTGTGGGGTTTTAAATGACGGGTATTTCCAAAATGTTAAACACATCTCTATATTTATAGTACATATATATATATATATACTGGTCATAAACTGGATAGTAAAATTAAGCACAAACTTTAAATATCTTCCAAGTTTCTTATAATTGCTTTAAATTTAAAATAATAGACAGTTTGATCATGCTAACGTTTTTATACTTACCTCAACTTTAATGATGGGAAGGGAAAAATCACGCATGCGCACCCATTACGTTCAGTTAGCTCATTGGGTAATTCAATTCGTTACTCCTCCTTTCCACCATTAAAGTTAAGGTAAGTATAAAGACGCTGGCATGCTCAAACTGTCTAATGTGTAAAAAAGCAAATCTAAAACATTCAATTCAATTCAACTCAGTACCCTACAGTCAGCAAATAAATGCCATGTGGTAGGGGGGTCGTACCCATTTTC
>JAUJYV010003326.1:0-10243 GCA_033995625.1 Ophyiulus pilosus | reverse complement strand
CATTACTTTTGAACAAAAGTTCATCTATTTATGACACAGGAACATGGGGTTACAAAAAAAGTCATAACCCTAATGTAAATCTTCCTAGCGGTGGTGAACTGCCAGGGTGACAGCTTGACCGATGTCAAGTGGGCCAATGATGAAGTGGGTCCATTTAAACATTTCCGCCATTTAATTAAAAATTTAAAAAAGTCATTACATTTTAACCTTCTGTATTTTTAGTATATATTAGACAAATACCGTACTGTATCCACACTGTAATTACTAAAAATACACATTTATTTCGCATAAAATATAAATGAACTGTTTTCTTAAATTATACCTTTAATTCTTATAAAAATTAAATGATAACCTAGTTGTTGGTAACATGACAACCAGTATTTTGGACCCAGCCAGCTACTGCTTCCTAAGCCGAATATCTGAAAGGGCTTTTGTGTTTTGTAAACTCTTTTAAGATATAGTGATTCTAAATAGCGTAGAATTATCCCATGTTGTCAAAAGGCTGCCACCTTATTTCATGCCTTCGAACCATCTTGTAGAATTCTGCAATGGCATCTTAGGAAGTGAATCTTCAGTTAGAAAAAAACAATAAAAAAATCTGGAGATGTATGGGCTGGCTGGCTTAATTGTATGCGCGAAAGAAAATAATGAGAGAAAAATACCGCCAGATATAGCAGATAATTTTCATTATCTTCGCATCATTCCGCTACACTGCTCTCTTCACTTCATACATAAATTTCATTATATTTCGGGAAAACAGCCCGTTATTTTTTTTATTATTAAATCCACCCATTCAAATCCATCGTGGTGTATAATTCTCGCTAAAAAATGTCCTTTGTGAGAGAAATAATACAGCGATTATGGTTAACTTTTTATGTTAAATTTAATAATAAAAAAACTTCAAGAATGCATTTTTGTTTTTGTTTAAGCTATTTAGCCGTTAAAACGTTTACGATAAAACGTTAGTGTCTCATTTATATTTTTGTGCGTTTGAGTGGAAGAAGCACGATCTCTCTCCCAAAAAACGTTTTATTGAAGATTCAAAAAGATATAACAATAACTCAAATTAAATTTTTCGTGAAGTTGTCCTCCGACATTGTTAGAATAAAGTGGTGGCTTTTCTTGTACTTTTTAATGCATATACAAGGCGAACTTCACTTTAGTTTTAATATTATAACGCATTTATCTACATTTCTGTAACATCTGTACGATCAAATGAAAGTTCTTTCAGGATTTTTTTTCTCCTCGGAATTTATTGTTATTTTAAATTGGCATACGCAAGTCTACGTCATGTGCATCAACTAGCTACTTCAATTTTGTGAAAAAAGTTTTTTTATCTGCATTATGGATAAATTGAAACTATTGTGTTGTCATAAATGGAAATTTCCACTTTGCATTTGTGGTAGACATATGCTTAGCTTGTATGTTATTGCATTTATGCAATTATTTAAGATAATTTATTTTATTAATGCCTATACAGTTGAACCCATGTTCGCATTCAATTGCACAGCGACCCGGAAAGCCAAAAATGTGCAATTAACCGGTTTATACAAATATCCGGTCACAATTTCATACAAAAGTTGCATGCAACATGTTAGCATGTATCCGGTTTGTTCAATTATCCTGTGTGCAATTAAGCGGGTTTGACTGAATACAAATTGACATTCTTTTATTACCTCCTTTAATCTCTAAATATCTCGCAAAATGTAAGAGATAGGTCAAATATGATCGAGAATACAACTGGTAACGAACTCAAGAAATCAATTTACGAGTCAAAATGTGACCTAACCATCATTTTAGAGGTCATTCACATTTCCATACTTGTCCCCCAAATGTGTGCGATGCAGTGTAGCTTATGTGTATTGCGGTGAAGCGTTTATAAATGGGCCTGCAACAACTGCCAAAATAAAGCCCCTCTAATTGGAATTCCTTGAAATGTAAACATGTTGTTCTTGAATTCCATTTGTACAGAAATTAAGATGTGCTGAGTCACATAGGGCCTAAACCTCACTTTCTTATGCAGGAATTACATTTTACTCCATTATGAAAGCATAACTGCAATACTTCCACATAAATGACTTCTGTTCCACCCTGTATAATACTAGTTTGCATATAAATTTATTTATGCTATTTATTTGGATGGGTTATTCGCAAATTTAAACAAAATTTAATGAGCAATATTCGTGTATTGCGTTTTTAATCGCCGAATACCTTTATTGAAGACTTGTTTGCCCGACCACGAATCATTTCAGTCGACTATGATGAAGAATATTTTTAATAAGACGCATGATAGTCTCAATTTTCTCAAGCAAAATGCATGCGAGTTAATCAGATTTCCTTATTTTAAGCCAAGGGTAGTTGTTACTCGATGTTAGGTTGCAGTAAGAAAAGTTGATTGTTAGTTAGGTAATGGAGCCATTCCTCTCTCTTTTTGTCTGGCAGTTTTCTCGCTTCACTGAAGCAGAATAAATATTTTTAATACTATATTGCCAATGGTATTTTTCTCCTAACTTTATCTTGTTAATCAAATTGGAATCCTATATTTCACTGGCATCTACAGTACATGTAGAAGCATTTTTTCTTCTTCTTCTTCTTCTTCTTCTTCTACGTTCTTACAAGGACTCATCTCAATTTAATATCTTTTTGCAACGTTTATGAATAGTTATGAATTTGCCTCCACATCACATTTTTTATTTTTTGTTTTTTATTTTTTTTGTATAAAAAATCCTCTTCATTCTTATTAGAAACGAAATTTTTTAAGCCTATACTAAAATAGGTTTGTTTTACAGTATTAAATATATTACTGTTGGGATGCATTCTGTATAAGCATGCAATATTTTATTCAATTGTACAGCAATTCCATTCGTTATTTAATTGTAGACTACAAAAATTGAAATAAGTTTTACGTATGATGCACTTTTTGTTCTTCTCGAGGCTAAAGCAAGAGTTATCGTGTGTGTTGTATATATTTGCGTTAGCATTTCAGTGGTTCTAATATCACCAGCTTATGAATTTTGATATTCAGTTTCATATTTCTGAGGAATGGTGGATGTCAGAAGCACTTGTGGGCAATTGCAAAATCATCTATGAGAAAAAAGCATCTTTTAAATTAAATTTTTAAGATTTCTTGCCTAATACGCAATGTATTTGATCAGATGATTTGATTGGTAATTTATTTAATTCAGGAACTGAGCATATAAACTAATATATGTATTCCAAAACGTGTCGATTAAATTACTGAGTATCAGCTTTTTAAAATTGCAATTTTATGAGTCTTATTAGATTCTTACAAACTTCTTTTTTGATAAACGTACCCATTTTTAATGTTATAAACGTTCAATTCACATCTGAGAATGGTAGATTTTCGCTGAAGTTCATATACAGTTGAACCCGCTTAATGGCACATCGCTTAAATGCACTGACCGGGCAATTGCACATTTTTACCGGGTCACTGTGCAAAGAAGCGGGTTCGACTGTAGTTGCCACGACTAAACATTCATGGTGCTCATTTGCCTTTAAAATCAGAAAAGTTGGGAAATGTACTTAAATTTGTACCACCTCGGAAAGTAAATTATGCTTGTAATTAGTGTTAAACGCAAGTTTATGCTGAAATTTATCGTTAATCGGAAAAAAACAAACAGCTTTTATTTTAAAACTCTAGAAAATGTTTTCACTTCTTTGGAAAATCGTGAAATTGATTTTGGGAGGGGTGCTTGAAAGTTTATAAAACGAGCCTTGAATCCTTGAATTTTTACAGAAAATTCACTGGACACCATGGCATTTCTGTTAATATATTAACAACAAAAGCAAACTACATGTCAAATTGATTTATTTTGAGTCCTGAATACAAGAAACTATAAACTTTTGCCAAGATTTTGAGTGGCTCTTTCTGACAATTGAACCCTTGCTTAGCTGACTCAGAAATCTCATATACAGTCTAGCTGTTACTTTCTAACGTAGTTATGATTACTGGAGTAAGAAAATGAGGCCTGTAGATAAATACATTTCTATCTTGACCACGTTGGTCCACTTTCGCAGCTTGTGTAAATGCGCTAATACTTTTAGATAGGCCCATGCTTCATTTGTTAAAATTTATCAACGCATTAGGGGCATGCTGCTCTTCTGCCCACTCCACCGTGGCATTTTGCTCGTGACGAATGAGCAAAGAGATTTAGATGGAACTTTTAGATCGTAAGAAAAATGATCTTGTCTAACAAGGAATTTAATACCAGAAGTGCAGCACTGGCAATATCTGCTGTATAAATGACGCTATTTTTAAGCGTCACCAAACTACATATACGTGCCTTTCTCCTTTGGATTTTTGCTTGGATTATTGTTATTATATTTCCGGATTTTTTTGGCATTTATTCTCTTGGAAAGATTATTTCCACGCTATGGTCCAAACTATGTCTCATCGTTCACCCGTTTTGCTGCCAACATGGTGCATGGATCATTTAATATCAGTGCTTCGCTATACTGCCTTCGTCTTTCTAATTTATCACTCTGCAAACGAGACAAACGCCATCCTTTTGACAACATTGCAATTTAAATTTGATATTTTGGTCAATGGCTTAAATGCAATCTACATGGTGACATTTTATTTCGAGATAAATTGTCGCATTTCCCTCCCAGACGTGGTTTCTCATTGTTGATCTTTGTCATGCACATATGCTGCTACCACTTTTGAAAACTAATTTTTTTATTGGTATTGACAAAATTAAAAACAAACTTTTAACGTTCAACGCTATAGGTTCTTCCACTTGATGGCTAGTGATGCCAGCCAAAGACAATGTTTAGGGGCTATTGAAAAAGGACGTCCTTAAAACTCCTTCAAAATTGGTTCAAAAACGGTGTCATTCCATACCAGTAATGTAATAGACACCGTATGGAAATGGGATATGGAATGGGGTCAATTTTTGTATGAATTTTGTAGACATCTTTTTTAATTAATGTTCCCCAAACAGCGTCTCCAGTTGGTACTACCACCCCTGTTATAACTGATAACGTTTTAACTGTTATTAGAAATAATTTTGCTAGTGGTTATAACTGTTATTAGAAATCATGTCATTGCTTTTAAGTAGATAGCCATTTGTCGCCCATTTTCATAAATTTTCTTTCAATCTGTGCTACATAACCACAAGAATTTTATGAGTTAAGTTACACCCAAATTATACAGTAATCGAAGCAATCATTCTCAATAGAAGTTATATAATTTAACGATTTTCCTACATTTTTGTATGACAGTGTGTTAGGATAACGAAATAGTCCTCTAATGTTATGTATTAAAGGCAAACAACAACAGTAACACTTAAAACATTAAGTAGTTCTGATCATTGTGGGTGCAATTTGTTTTCTAAAACACTTTGTTTAAATAAAAGTTTAAACTTTTCAAAAATAATATTCAATGTGTCATCATGGTTGAAGTAAATCTAACTAAAATTAGCTATTGTTATTCATAATATAAAGCCATGTTGTTCTACACCTAGTGGGCCCCTGATGAAATGGGCCCTCTTAAACAATATGTTAATAATGTTAATATAAATGGTAATGTTACTTTAAATATACATTATTTCATACACAAAAAAAATATTAATTGTATAGTTTTCCCATCTTATAAATTTTTTAAAAATTCTATTATTTATTTTCTAGAAAAATGAAATGATAGCCTTATACGTTGTAGTTGTGGGTGGGCCTCCTTTTTATTCTGGAAATGAATATTTTTTAAACCCTGTCCACCAATGGGAATTGTGTACCGAAGGGAATTGTGTTACATAGTATACCGTCCATGTGAGGAGCCTGGTAATACAAGAAAGGACTTTTACTGTTTAAAAACGGTCATTGGTTGAAAGTTGTAGCAAAACTAAACTTCAAAGTTATAAAAATCTGGACGCCATGCTATCATCCTTAAACTTGAGATGGTTGGACCACAACTCCCATGATGGTGTAGTAAAAGAGAGCGAAGTCCCTATCCAAACAAAAGGGTTACTTTTTTCCATTTTTTGTTAGATATACTGCCTAATAAATCCGATGATAGTGTAAACGCTCGCAAGATTCTGCTTCAAGGATAATAGTGCAGACTATATTGTTTGATGGCAAAAATAAAAAAGCAACAGGAAAGATTAGGTAAAACATTATGCGCAGGATGTAGTTATTCCCTTGAATTATAATAGGTTTTTTGTCGCAGCGTTTTCAGTGTGCTATGGGCCTAATTGAAATGCGAAAATGGCGGTTTGTTAGAGAAACGAAATGGAATATTCTCTTTTGAATGTTTGCAGAACATTCCTACTTCAGCATGGCGTCTGTTTGCCAGAAATACGTTAACAGAATTGCCACTAGAAAACGTAGCCAAAAAATGAAAGTTAAATCCCTGCAACGAAATGCAAATATGCACATGTGTTCGTCTGGCGTTTATAGCATATATGCAAATATCTTCACTGCTACTAGTTGTCATAGGTTTTGTTTTGCAGATGGAAATTTGAAATAAAATCGAAAATGTAGAGTTGTCTAAAAAGTATGTTTTGGCGGAAATAATTTAGACAAATTAGGTCAAAATGGTTTGCTAGTGTATAACGAAATAAGGGTAGTTCAAAATTACTTGTAAAAAGTTTAATTTTGTCTCTATTGTAAAATATTCCCATTCAGCACATTTTTGTTTAATTTCTCCCAATATTTTTTTAAGAAAATTGTTTTACGTATAGCGGTTGAAATGTCATTTCCTAATTCGTACATTTCAATAAAAGTTACGTTTAAAAAATTGTATTGCACGATTTGGCTTAAGAAAAAGCTAGTACTGAATACAACTTGAAAAATACCAATATATGCATATTATTTATAAAGAAATTTGCTAAAAAATGCTAACCGCTTTGGGAAATATGTAACTTCACCTTTAAATTACCTTTAAGTATATTCCGTATATTTCACCAATTTAAAATTATAAAGTTTACATTAGTGTCTATTGTAAAATATTCTTGCCTAGCATATTTTTGATTAATTTCTCTAAAATTCTTTTTCGTAATTTATTACTTTACGGCTGAAATGGCTAAATAATTTCATAATCATACATTTAAATGAGTGTAAATCTTCAATAAATTCTACTATTAAATACAACTTGAAAATATCGATATATACATACATATAACTTGTAACGAAATTTACTGTACAATTTTGACCGTTTTGGGGGATGTCATCTTTAAGTATGTTGCATCTACTTAACCATTTTTATAAAACAAGATGCATATATGTGTTTATCATGAATTTTGTTGACAACTTTAAGATGTTTGTCGTTAGCTTGAAACATTTTATACAGCTTGTCACAGAACATCAGTGGAGTTATTAGTTTTAGTTGATAACTGACTATTGATTTAATTTATTGACGTGATACAGAAACAACTAGTCCAAATTTGCGTCAGCATAGGGCATCAGAGGCAGAATGATTGATATCATGAGATTATGAATTCGGTTTTATTAGGAATGAATTCGTTTTATTTGCTCTCAATGGGAGGAGGGATTGTACCAGTTAAACCCTTCCTGTCTCACGTTTATTGGATTAGTTTTGTGTGTGCAAAGTTTCAAAAGTTTCGAGACTTTTGTTATCTGTAGTCGCGGAATTCTTCCTTACAAAATCGTTTTTCTACGACGCTTTAATTGCCAAGCAGTCTGACACGCACTCGCGATTTCGTCAAATGGGTTTTTTTTAGAAAAAAAACCTTACATTTGTTCGGATATTGAGTGAGTTTCCTATATAAATATTAGTTTGAAATTCATCCTTAGCTACAATAGAAGCAATTGCGAGGCGAACACGTAATTGAATTACCATTTGCATTATTCGTCAGAACCGATCTGCAATAATAGAATTTTCAGCATACTAGTATATGCGTAAAACAAGGGAAGAGGGACTATATTACGAGCAATTTTGAGCTTATATCGCCGACGGGGTTATTTTATTATGTATAAATTTTGAGAAAAAAAATTGTTCATATCAACCAACACTTTGGTCTTCTGAACGATTTCTGTTTTCCATGGGAATTCATCGTCTTGTTTGGTGTTTTTGGCTGGAAAGAAATTCATATGTTGAAAATCGTTGAGCTTGATGTAATCACACATTGACAATTTTCTATACGAGTTCGTATGGTAATAAATATTTTTTTTAAATTTAAGACTAGACGTCTGCGTATTTGTACGCTTGTAAAAAGGTAAACGTCTGGTAAACATCTGTTCCATATTTGTAAGGTTTTTCAAAAAAAGCATTTGAAACCGACGTTTCGCCCGCAAGATCATATTCAGGGATGTGGAAAAAATATTTGGCCTGATAGGCTTAATATATGAAACTTGCATTTAAGCTTTGATCAATACTGTAGCATCATTGAATTGAATTGAAAATACGTACCATCAATCATGCTAAAGGTGCGAAAGTGTTTTGACTGTGACAATGCAATTTTCAGATGTGAAACCTTACAGACCAAAATTTTCTTTACAGCACTGTGTATCTTAAGAATTATTTTAAAAATTGAATATTTTATATAGATATTGTGATACATTTACACGTTTATACATAACTATAAATGTACATGGTATGGTTTTAAAATTACTGGAAAATGCCTTTAACGTTATTAGGAATTTATCTATACAGGGTGGACCAGATTCTTTGCCACCCCACTTCTGTTCTTAAATCTTTTGGTTATGAAAATTCTGTTAATGCAGTTAATTAGGAATTCGTGTGTGCTCTCTCTATCCACTGATGTTGTTAGATGTTAACTATGACCATTTGTTCACGGAAATCCACATACAAATTTTTAACCCATAACACTTATGACAAAATGTCAAATTAGGAGAATGAAAAGGATGATCTGTATGAAATCAAATCTTCTTGTCTTCATTGGCAATTATTTAAAGTTGTTAGAATTTAAGAACTGAGGGAAACGCCAAATGATAGCTACTCTGTAGCACAGTGCTGTACTGCAGTGAAGCGACCTATAATTAAATGTATCGTGTGTTTGAGGAATTCAAACATCAACTTTTATACACTGATTCAAGCTAATGTTTCCATTAAATTGTGCAATATCACTTGGAAGATACGGCATAGCATGTCATCTCTATAAATAGTATCAGTAAAATACGTTACCACACAATACTACGTGTAATTGTAGGTCCCTTCACTGCAGTACAGAACTGTGCTGCAGCGTAGCTACCATTTGGCGTTTCCCTCAATCTTAAATTCGAACAACTTTAAATAATTGCCAATGAAGACAAAAACAGTTGATTTCATACAATCAGACCATTCTTTTCCTTTTCCTGATTTGACATTATGGGTCAACAATTATTATGTGAATTTCCGTGAACAAATGGTCGTAGTTAAAATCTAACAACATCAGTGTGTAGGGCACACATGACTTCCTATTTAGCTGCATTAACAGAATTTTCGTAACTATAAGATTTAAGATGGTGAATAGGAATTCTGGTCCACCCTGTATATAAATTAATTCAAGAGTTATTGATATATTTTTTTAAAATTCTGTTTGAAGATTTTCTATATATGCACACGACTTGTCCTAACCATAGGGTAGTATTGTTAATTTCGTCAGTCATTTCGGTCTACCTTTCACAGTGACAATACAACTAATAAATTCTAAGGTTATTGTCATCGATGAAGTGCTGTAAAGCCAATTGTTGTGCACTTCCACATAATTGATTTTTCATTTTTAACGTCCAGCCTTTCAGATCAATCCCAATTACCCTAATGCTGTGAGAAAATTGTGCTGCTTGGCTGAGCTTCGTCTCTTGCATAATTGCACGTTAACAATTTAGCAACCAGAGGCAGCCTTGTATGCAGAAATTTAACATAACATGGCAAGCCAATTAAACTTTGCAGCCTGGTTTTATTGTTTGTTGCAGTACACAACATTAAAATAATTACACTGCGTTTAGTTCCGTTCCACCCCCAAAACAACGGACTGTTGGGTTTTTTTTGTGAGTTTTTTATGGCATGAAAAGGCTTGTCATGCCAGTAATAATCCATGAAATTGGCTTGCAAATAAAGATAATTTAATAAGTGTTTCGTACTAAAAAGTGGTGCCCATAGAAATATCATTAAGTTAATGTAATTTGTATTTAGGTAAAATAAGTAATGATAATTTACTTAAACTAGTATAGAAAATCAATTTGTCTGCAAAATATATATACAGTCGATTCCGCTTAATCTGGACACATCCGGCGGAGGCGTTTTGCCCCGATTAGGCGGCTGCCC
>JAUJYV010003325.1:0-10249 GCA_033995625.1 Ophyiulus pilosus | reverse complement strand
ATTCAACTAGAACGTGTTTTAATTCGTATTATCTGGTTAATTCATTTTGCCACGTTTCATATCACTTTAGAGAGGGACACTTGTGATTCTAAACGAAGTGATTCTTACCATTTGGTATTTTAATAGTTGATTTTATACATAGTTAATTGGAATTAAATTACATACAATGTGATTTTTGTAACATTGTATGTAAGAACCGTTTAAAAGATCTTTGAAACATTTCTATTTTAATTACGAAATGTGATTAAATTCAGATTTAATTAAATTCAGTCAATCAAATAAAAGTAAGAATAAAGCAGTTATAAGTAAAATTTTGTCACAACCACCGGCATTACCATTCACTTTGTTTTGTCTACTTCGTTTTCTACCAAATTAATGCTGTCTGTTATAGAAGGTTTTTGTCATTCCATGACGGTGTCAACCATTCTTCAGGAAGCATCTTATTTAAGATAAACCCATTAAGGTTTAACTATGAAAATGTTTGATATTTTGGGAACTTTAATGAAATGATTTGTGTTCTTGGAGAAGTTATCTGCACTATAGAAGGGTAGATAAAATTAAAATTTTATTCAATGTCATTTTCATTATTTGTCTTTGCGATCAGTGACCATTTACATCAGCCACTGTTAGATTAGTTATTGAAATTCAAATGGTTTTCCTTAGTAAATACCTACAAATGCCAGGATTGTATAAAATCAGAACTTCTAAGCATATACATTAGGTTTAAATTACAGTTTGTGAACTGATCGTTAGTTGGACTGTTGACTCGTGACATATTTAAACTGATCGGACACCCCGTATGGAGTAAGTATTCTCTCGTTCGGTGCCACTAATAAATACTGCACTAATTCCGCTTTAATAGAGCCTGTCTAATGGCCGATTTTATTACATGCATGCATGCGTGTTTTTTTCATTAAGTTCCATTTCCATGCCAAGTTACAGCCATTTGGATGCACGCAACACCGTCTCTATTTTTAGCAAAAAAATTGATATGGAATCGATGGCTGCTAATTGAAACAGCAACTCTGCCGCCAGTTGCGACCTGGGATGTACTTTATTTATCTCATTGAGTGCTATATGGACAAAAACTCAATTTTGTATTTGGGATCACTAATGGGTCTATTTTTGCATATATCTGTTTGTGTAGTTTTTATTTATATTCAATAGTAATTGTTGGGTGTTCATCTGCTCTGTGATATCACCGACTCATGTATATATGGTATTATAGAACTAGTGCTGTTCACCCGATTGAAATTGGTACCAAAATCACCAGTTTTTGCTCCTTATCACGGCAAATTTTTCGTTCTCACATTTTGAACTGTCTGTGTGTCATCTACCTACAATGCCACATCTGGTTTTTAGGTTTTATCGTTCAGCATTTCGTTGATTTGTTTTTAGTTTTAAGCCATATGCAAATCCGTTAATTAAGCAGTTTATCCGATGTTGACGTATCAGCAGTGGGGAACGGTTTTCCATTCTGTCCATATGGCGAATGGAACTGGTGTTTATTCGTGTCCAAAACAATGGGGTTAACGACATTTAACCTCACCTAATCCACGTAGCCTTGAAATCATTAATGCCGCCATTGTTTGCCATTTGCACCACAAATCTGCGATGTAATTTCAGCGTGAATGGGAATGGTAATAAGCTTGTGGTTCAAAAAGGAAATTTGAGAAAAACAACACGCTTGATATTTTGTTTTCTCTTGGGTTTACCTTTTATCTTCTCCTTTGGTTTGCGATGCCCCCTGTGTTTAGGCAATCACCGGTTACACGTGTGCAGGTGCCACGTGACTGGTAAAAAAAACAAGCTGTTGAATGTTTCGTTTGCTCCGGTTCATTTGTCAGGATGAAGGCCGATTAACATGGGGGTAAACTGCTTCAATTAAACGCTAGCTTTCCTAATTGATTTTTAATTAAATCCACGCCACTTTGCAATGCTCTGTAAACATGTACTTGTAAATGATCATGTCCACTTTTCAGCTTATTTTTAGAGCGGCTAAAATAAACTTTGATCTATGTTGACTCTGGCACGGACTTGTCCACAAACACATCGAGTTTTAAACCTCGATATAGGCTAATTGTTAAACATGAGATTTTACCAAGAGCTAGGGTGTAATAAGAGTTCAAGTTAAGGTGAACTGCACTTGACACAGTTTCAGTAGTCTGTATCAAGGCATTGTGACGTGTATTTCACTGAAATTAAAGCCCCTAAGTAAACTAATGTTTTCTAAAATGCCAAATTTGCTCTTTTTGGAACGGTTCTTTTTAGCGAAACTTTGTGTTCACATTACTGAAAGATAGTCTCAATGTACACCAAAGTTGTTTTGATTTTTGGTTCACATTCTGTATTCCAATTAGATGATGGCTAGACTTCTTTATATATAGACATACGGATGTACATTAATTAACCGTTGCAATTAATGACAGTAGCGCCTCATTAACGCCTGTCTGGATAGGAAAAAACACGTTATTCGCGAGTGAGTTTGGGGTGAATCTCCGGGGTATCTCACGCGAATCTTTTGATTCACTACGCCCATATGCATGGCGTGTGTCACGGTGTCGCCCCACCTTCACACAATACATTCAAATATCGGAAAAGTGTCATTTCAAAGCCTTACACAGAAGTTCAAAGAACGCAAAGGTTCATGTACCAACGCGGATTTCAGGCCTAATTAAATTTCATGTTGCGCATGCTTTCTCGATGGTCATTTTTGGAAAAGCCAGGCGTTGGTGCTCGGCTTTTTTTAAAAAATTTAACGACGCACATGTATAGTTATTTTTATTGGACATGTGCATTTTTACAGGGCATTGCCATCATCTTTTTTTACTTTCTCTATCCTCCCTCGACCATCACTATTATTTCGTTACGATTATTAGTTCGATTAATTTTTGCTCAAATCCCCAAAGCCCACCTACCCCGAAACGAAATTCTCATCTGTAAAACTTCACCTAGAATCGCACACGAGTGCACTGATTTTTTTTTTCCCGAACGCACTTTGTTCACTCGTTCTATATGGTTTTGTATCGTGTCTTCAGTTGAGTTTTTTGACCCTTGGTTGGATACTAATTAGCCATTTATTATTTGGTTTTAGTTTCCCGGTGAATTGTTGGAAGTAGTAGTTTCTTAGCCATGTAGTTGTAGAGTTTTGTCTCTTGTCTCTCTATAAATGCTAATCCCCGCCCACCCCATCATTTAGAGCAAAGATGCTGGCATTCGCACGCTGGTAGCTCTGGACGAACAGGGAGGTAAGGCACACCAACTTGGACCCACCCACTTTTTCCACCCTTTTTCTTTTCGTTGCCTCTAAACCTTTAACCTTTCCACCATTCCTTTTATATCGTTTCGTTTGTTCCTCCTCCCACGTCTGTGTTTGAACCTGTTGGCCTCAACCCTTTCACACCGATTGTCTGCCATCTTGGATAGCTTAATACAAATTTTGGTCCAGTTGCACTTATGATGTCGTGTTGCCAATTTTCGTTGATTGTTTCTTGGGAAACTTTCATGAGAAACTAACGTGCTTTGCACCTTCTAAACTCTTCAAAACATTTAAAAGTAGAGTAACCGATTTTGGCACTTGTCTTGAATTTGGGATGCAACTCTAGAATGTTAAATCTTCTCGTGCTTGAGATCGGTCTAGCAATATATGGGGGCATTAGAAACACTTTATCAAAAATTAGAAGCTAACTTCTCTGATCTGACTGGCTGTGGAGTTGTATCGAAATTACCATGAAATCTGGAATATATAAGGGAATGTTTTCTGGCCACTTGTTGCAACTTGGAAAATTTTCTTTGACTCTTGTCTGATTTTGGGAATCTTGCTAGTAATCTAGTATGGGGACAATGAGGCCTTCATACCATAACCACCTCTATCCTTTTCTTTCATTCCTTTTTGGTCCTTGTTAACCTATCCCTTTCTCACTCCGAAATGTCCAGTGCTGTGGTGACTCCGTTCTGAGCGTTCATTGATTTGTTCCTACGCACGCCTTTCTTAAATTTCGCACGTTTTGCCTGTACGTGTTTTTATTTTTCTCTATTTTTTGAATGTCTTTTTTGACTTTGAAAATGCTCAGTGGTGCTTCTGCTGCTGCCTTAGTCCCGTATTGTACTGTGCGCAGCCGCCGTGTCGCACCGTGTTTGCTCTTTTGACGTCATCGTGTCAATGCATGTCATACTTTTTAACACTCTTCCAATCCGTTCTCTTCATTTGCGTATTTCTACACGAGGTAACCACGACTTTTTCATCATCTTCAGATGCATTTCTGATTTTGAGGCAAGAAACTGATCCTACTGGATGAGTGTCTTAAGGGCATGAATTGGAAAAAATAATAGTTTACTAAAAACAGTATTGCTTTCTTATTAGAGCTGCAGGGTGCCTATATTCTCATATGCACATACGAATTAAACGTTATGATGTAGTATACTGCAGATTGTGCCTTGCAAACAGCGTAATTTCCTTGCATTGAAGGTTGTAGGTCATTTTTGCAAAAACTTATGCTACTGTTACAAATGGTAGAAATTTATAAAATGTGCCCTGAATGAGAGAGAATATCTCGAAAACTTTTGGTATGTTATGACTTGTGCTAAAAGTAGTACAAGCACTATATATGTAACATATCACAAGCACCTAAATATGAGTTTTGGTTATGGGCACTAAATACCATTCTTCCAGAATAAAAAGGGACTTTTTCTAATGATTTTCGAATGTTGTTGAACGCTCTTGCTGAAGTTGGAATTATTGTATTTCCGAAATACTGTAGCTTATCACAGTAAAATCAGTTTCTTGTTATTTTTGCTTGCACTATCACACTATCATACTCTTACAATACCATGGAGAACACTCATCAACCACCTTATTCTACTACACTGCTTCTAAGCATTTCCACAGCTTTCTGAATATATCACACCTTCTCCTCGTCCTTCTCTGAAACA
Source organism: Ophyiulus pilosus (assembly GCA_033995625.1). Taxonomy (NCBI): domain Eukaryota; kingdom Metazoa; phylum Arthropoda; class Diplopoda; order Julida; family Julidae; genus Ophyiulus; species Ophyiulus pilosus. The sequence goes on along the minus strand of JAUJYV010003325.1, from coordinate 5,317 downwards.
TGTCCAGTTCATCGTTTTTCTTTTCTTGTCCATCGAAGTTCATCACTATTCACCTGTACCCTTCTTAATTTCGAAGTTCTGACATTTGAGTTTTCTGAGAATCATGATATTTACAGTTGTTTTACTTTCCTCCTTCTACATAAACAGCGGCATTGTCGTACAGATGAATTTTCTAAAATATATTTTAAAAAACTGAGGAAAAAATTCAAATTGTAAAAACTTGTTTCATTACTTGTGGATGAACCAAACAACTACCTATCAGAGCTGTCATTTGAATTTGGGTGCAGCGCCACCGCGGTCATTCTCGTTGATTGACCACATGGCACTGCTACCATTGAACCCTGTTCTCATCAGTGTTGTTCCTAAAATTTTGGTGACTTTGTTCTTGGATGTGGCACTTTTTGACCACCTGACTTGACCTTCCCTCCTTAATCCCTGACAGAGCAAAGAAGCGGGTATCCGCACCCTGGTAGCTCTGGATGACCAAGGAGGTAAGACCATTGCATTATCCCCCATATTCCCTTCTACCAACATTATCTCCTAAACCCTTTGTGGTTAACCCTTTTCCTTTTGTGTGTAGATGGCACCATTGCGGCTACACATTTATAAGTATTAATAGTATTAATTAAAATTTAGTATTTTTGTTTTCTGTAGAACAAATTTTTTTTTCCAATTGAGATCTAAATATATTTAGTGACGATGTTGTGGTGCATGACCCGAATTTGGCTGACCAAGCCAGATAATCCTTTTGATGATAAATATGAAGTGATTTCCAAGAGTGTACTGTGCATTGAAATTCGAGATCCTGCCTAAGAGGTTATATCTCATAAAGTCGTATCTTGTTCCTCAATATGGTCAATTCCGTTAAATGTATTTTTTTTAGAAATTATAGAAGTTATTACAATTGAATTTTAATATGTGTATTAATTTATTATATAAGCTGTAACTATTTCTGTCTAATTTTTGTGTCTGTGTTGCAAATTTGAAACAAAATTTATAAAAGGCTCAACTTGTTCCATTTGATAAAGTTTGCTTGGAAAGTATTTTTGATTTAGAAATAGCTGCATAATGAATAATTATAAACCTCTGAACTAAAATAAATCTGAATCAATTAAGGTTTAACACCCTGGTAGGGTCTTGTTGATTAATGTAGATCTTGGAAAATGCTACACTTCAAACTTCCCTTTCCCAAATATGTGGACCTTTCGTTGACCTTAAACACGATCCTTTCAATTCCTAAATTCTATTCCTCCTTGTCTGTTGTTATTGGAATTACACCAACTCGTCTTAATGATTAATCGGTTCTATTCATCCAATGAATGCCCACGCGTGTACAAATACAGCAATATTTTTTTTTCAAAATAGTTGCACCAGTTAACCCTTTTCCATCACCCTTTTTTATATCTCACCTCTCTACGTCTTTTTCTATCTTCCTTTGTTTCTGGAATTCCAAATATTCACAATAATATATATTTTATCTAGCTATTTCATATGGATGTCTGTCATGAATTTTTAAAATATATTATATCGATGTGCCTTCGTCGTATTTCTCTGTATTTACATACTTCCCTGGTGATGTATCGATCGATGCTCATATGGAAATTTCTTGCAAAAAATGCCTTAAATTATGTCGTATTTCCACTGTTTTATTTTTTCAAGTTTTATTATTTTTTATTTTTCGCCTGTTGATTTTGCTTTTGTTTCTTTAGTTATGATCTTGCGTTTGTTTTAGTTTTTATACCCATTTCCCATTTTTTTTTCTTTTCGTTTTCTTTATTTTATTTTTATTAGAGTCAAGATACTGGTACCCAAACCTTAGTTTTATTGGATAAACAAGGAGGTAAGATCATTGCGAACCACCTTGTTTAGATTAAGAATAAATTTCTGTTTAAATCCTTACAAATATGCATTTATTTGATAAATTAAGGAAACGTATTTAATTATTAGAAAATGAAAAACTGAAAATTGTAATTTTGAAAAAAATTTACTCCCTAAAATTGCTGTTTTGGATATCTTTTTTTTTAACAGACAAAAATATGCCGCGGTTAATTAATTCAATTTTTTTTTATAATAATAATAATTCATTACGTTAATTTGTTTCATTATTTATTTATTGATTTTTTTTATTACTTTCTTCTCATATTTCTTGCATGTTTGTGTTTTTATAAGTGGAATATAGATGTTCAATGGCTTTTTCAAATCTAAGCAATTGGCGCTTACTGTAGCATTTTTTCAAAATCTATGTTTCGCAAAAATAACTCTTCTATCCATGGTTGATGTCATTCAGAAAAAAGGACGAGAATTTCGATCTAAAAGGAGAGAAACGTGACTGCTATTTAATCGTGTCTTGTGAATTTTGACTTATTCGTTGTTGGACACTATGCATAGTTTGGGGCAGTTTGAATGGGCCCGTACGTTAAAAAAAATAGCATCGCAATTTACTTAAAAAACGCTCCAACACTGACGGAACAAATCGAACTGCAAAATGACATTTATAACAGAAACGTAGCGTTTTGACAAATGCGGCTATTCAGAATTCTGCGAATCATGGTTAAAATGCAATTTTGGCTGCGTGCGGTTTACCGTGTTGAAGTATGACAACCATGAAATCGAAAATCTCACATCAGTTTCCGCGTTTTGTAAATGTCGACAGAAATCCTAATCGATACAAGGTTTTTTACCTGCTTGCACATCAAGTCCAGGACGGTTGCAAAGTTTCACTTTAAAAAAAAAACTACCAATCATTGGCTGTCATAGCAGAATTTTCTTTTCTTTCGCGAAATTCTCGTTCGTTTTCCCGAATTTCCTGTTGCCTTTCATGGTCTTAAACATGTAATCGTAAACTAATCTTCGTGCTTTTGTTGGGACGCGTATCCAGAACAATTGGACAGGATTGAGGAGGGGATGGACCAGATCAACGCAGATATGAAGGAAGCTGAGAAGAACTTAACGGGAATGGAAAAATGCTGTGGAATCTGCGTGTGCCCTTGTCAAAAGTAGGTATTGAAGGCTTGTCCTAGGGATGGTGACAGTGACATTGTTTGTTGATCATTGTCTTTTTATTGGATTTATGTTAAAAAATAAAATAACGACGATGTTAAGATTAGTGTCCTTTAAAATTCCGGCTAAAGACTTTATTCAGGGCATCTACAAAAGGATGGAAACACTTGTTAGTTGTTACAGATACACATATTGTTGGACCACCTTATGCCTTCAAATACAGCCTCCATCTTTTTTGGAAATATTGTAATCTCCAACATCTAGACGATGCCCTAAGGGCAACTACCAACATTCCGAAAGTGTGACAGAAATGATTCACTCTCGAAATTGCGACTTAATGAGGTCTAGACACGAAACGTTATCTATGGGCTTATTCAAACGTTTTAATCTTCTTTGTAATTCACATCTCGCTTCTCATATATTAACGCCTAACAACCACCATAGAAGTAGACGATTTTTCTTTATGCCAAAACGGATGCTTACTGTTGGTCCTTCTGTTTTCATGCGATTAGACAATGGAATGGCCGTCCTAACAAAAGTCCAGATTTATCAAATATTAAATTTAACAATGGTGTCTAAGTAGCTACTGATGTAGGAACAATCTCATATAAATGGCAGTTGTTTGCAGACTATAGGGTACTGAGTATTGAATTTTTCACGAATACCAGTGTGAAATTCCTGTAGGGACATGTTGGAGTCCATTCCAAGAAGGATTGAGGACGTTTAATGTGCATGTTCTTTCTCGTTGTTTCCAACCGAAGGCGACAACATCAACAAGTTTTAGTATACTGTCTATTTTAAAATTGAAACTTTATATATCTGTTACCACGTGGGTCTTAGCTGACTCCAGAATTTGCTGACCGGTCCAGCCATTGTACAGACCAAACAATGGCTACCCTTTTTTACTCCTAACTACATAACAGCCAAACATTCTGAGCACGTCTGTCGTTAAATGACATTGCGGCTGTGGAAAGGACAAAAAAAGAAAGATTTATTAACAACAACAACAAAAATCGAACCTTCCTGATCATATGACCGCTGTGTTTGTGGAAGTCGTTATGTAAACCTCGACATAGAAAACAAGCGAGGATATCACCATCTTATCGCAGGCAATGACTTTTGCTCAGACTGTCGTGGGGATGTGGGGGATAACGCTCCCCCTCCCTTTTGTTGGACGCACGTACCTTATCCATTTTCTTAAGATTTTTCCCTCGATAGCATACTGCCTCTGATCCCTTTAGTGAATTTGAAATTACGCATTCCACTAACGGGATCATGGACTTATATCACTGCAGGGAAATGCCATCACCCTATAGAGAGCAGCACATTTTGCAACTTGTTCCTAACCCAGCAAATCATGACAGCCATTTCCGCGAGTCTCTGGTTTTGAAAACATGGGGGCGAGAATGTTAGGATCTGCGGAAAAACGTGGGACGATTCAAATGGGTCCATTCACCGAAGATTCAATCAGGTTTTTTTTTTTTGAAGTTGTGGCGAAATCATCACCACACTCCTGTCGCCACCAACACTATTATTGCGTGGGGCATGCAACTGATGTGAATATGGAGATACAGATCCCTCTGTTTCTGGTAGCAGATGGAACGTGATCGGCATAATGCAAGGCAAATGAACTGATACGCCTTTCCCACTTTTATTACGAGCAGTTTTCAATTAAATTTGACGGCTGTTTTCATCCTTTCCAAATGGCGGCGACAAATTGGGGATTTATCAGCAACACTTACACTTGAGGCGGCTGCCGAGAGTAATTCAGACGCAATTCAGAGCACCCGTAGGCCGGAATTAATTAATCATTCATCCTACGTGCTTAACTAACTATCATGGGCAATTTGTAGGTGGAACATTAGGCTACCTGCCCTATATACTTTTGCTAAACGATTCACCTTGCTAAAAGCTATATTTATCTGTAAACACCAAAGGTTGGTTTTCGATTGCAGTAATTATCTTAACAAAGTTCTGTCGATTATGACACCATCTTAATATTGTGTTTGAGCAAAGAGCTTTAACTTGTTTTTGTGTTGCACTTTCAGAGGTCAGAGTTTTAAGGAAGATGACAAAACTTGGAAATCCAATGACGATGGAAAAGTGGTCAATAACCAGCCTGCTCGCATCATGGATGAACGAAACGGCTTAGGGCCTGCTGGTGGATTTGTTGCCAAGTATGTAACCCATCTGAATTTTTGTTCATTAGGATTTTTTTCTGGTTCCTTGTTAGTCCCACCTATGAACACAATTATAAGAAGTGATATTTGAAAAATTGCAGGTATTTGTGGTTCAGTTTGTGAAATGTAATTAACAT
>JAUJYV010003324.1:0-10253 GCA_033995625.1 Ophyiulus pilosus | reverse complement strand
AGTTGTTGATGTCTTACATTAACAACTAATAAACATTTTTTTTTATATTTAAACGATTCTGATTTTCAGAAAAATTTCAAACTTCTACATAATTTTGTACTAAAATTGCCTGGCGATTTTCTACACTATTTTGTAACTAAATTTATAGTAATGACAACATTTATCCGAAACAAAATGTACTGATTGTTGAAATAACGAAAGCAACACCTTCAGATGGAATATGAAAAGTCGACTGATCTTATGCATCTGTCGGTATTTGAAAATACAAATATCACGTGATTTTCATCTACATACTTATCCAGATTCAGTTTCCTCGACTGACCACTAGATGGTGGCGGACACAGAATAATAAATGCCAGGACTGTTTCCCACAAAAGTCTCTGTATCGTCAGATAGCAGCAGCGCCACCTATAAGACATGCAGTAGGCGATGCCAAGCCCATATTCGATGTCTAGCAAGCACTAATTTGTAAACATCATGAGGTGGGTTTGGGATGCGTTGTCCCGGTAACCACTCGGCATTTGCGACTAGGTTCGTTTTGAGTCTACAAAAGAATTCCACAGCTAGAATTCGACCTAGCAACCAAAAGCAGGCAAAACGTGCAAAAATCTCAAAAACAGGGAATGCGAAAGAGAAAGGGATATGGAAACTATGGCGAGGTCCTCCTCTTCCACTTCAGGACCACGATGATGAGAATGACAAAAAGCCAAAGAGCGAATGCTATTTGAGTACGAATGAAAACGAGAACAAAAACAAAAACCTCACGAGAAATTCCTGCAGGTTGCTATGTTGCAAAAATCTGCTCTCACATTACGACCCCATGCGGAGGGTGGGGGAAGCAGCGTGGACAAGCTTCTTTCTACTATCCCATTCAACTTTATTGTTGCTTTGGACACAGCGTGGGTCACACGTGTCTTGCAATGTGAATAATAACATGAATATATATATATATATAACGCCACTTGGTGAACCTCAATGAGAATATAGCGTCCTACGAAATTACAAAGCATTTGGGCATCTGATATTTACTTGTGTAATGGTCCCGACCGTGTAATAGCTCCCCCAACAACTTTTAAAGACTTTACAGAAATTTAAAAATGCTTATTAACTAACGATACATATGTTGACATGTTACATGTTATCTTCATCCTCAACGCACATGATATTTCAACATTTTAAAGGCATTTTTATGATCATTAATTTTAACATGGATGTCTACATATGGATGAGCATCCACAAGGGTTTGGGGCCATGAAAATATGCTCACAGTATTTTTCCTAGAATTATAATTGTTCTTAAAATAATTGCAGACTCCATGGCTAGACAAAATAATGTGAACACTTGTTACATCTCCGAAGTTGGCACACAAAAAAGTGTGATACACGAGTAAAGCCAGAATATAAAGGTGAGATTTCAAATTCATGTATAGCAAATTTTATATCTCAGGCAGGAGTTTTACCCTTTTTACATATTTGTGTAATTAACATCGTTAGTCGTAATAGTGTAGAATGCATTGTTAAGGCAAATATTAATTTGCCCTGTTTTTTTTCCATTTAAAGGAGTTTCCGAGATCATGGCGTTAAACTTCGAAGAAGCTTTATAGAACAGCACTCCCTGATGTTATATGAATCTATATTTTAAGCATTACTGCTTAGAATTGTCAATCTACACACTTTATATAACATCACGAAGAGCATTACGTGGTTTTTCATTAGCCTTATTTCGATGCAGCACCGCCTAGTGGTGTATGAGCTTTTACAGTGAGCTTTCCAACATCCATGTTCAAGACTCATACGCCACCAGGGGATACTGATTTTTAAAAAACTGACAATAAATTAATGTCGTGTGATGCAATTTCTGACAAAACATGCATAAGGCTCATTGAAAACGCAATATTGGCCTGGAGTAAAATGTTGTGGTCATGTTGACTTAAATGTATAATGCTATAGAGACTTATACGAGATCAGGGAGCGTTCAGCTGGACTTAGGCTAATTAGGATAACAAAACAGTCGTCGTTTGCTACATACAGTATATATAACTCAAATGTCATTCATAGTGCATGCACCGGCGTTTTTGTAATGGATAGACCGAAAGTATATACTTTCATTCACCATCTTATCTGATCGCAAATTGAAATACACACGAAACTTCTGTAGACAGGGCGATGAAAGTTGAATAGGAAAAATATACAGGTCTGTAACGGTCAACATTTCCTGTAATGGTGTCAGACTGACTGAATGGGACCACACTAGAGTGCAAGGCCGTGTCATGGAGGTCTCAGCTGACCCATACGCGTATACTTAAAGAGGGCGGGTTGAGATTAGATAGATTATGTAACACTCCCGATGACACCAGTCTGGCTAACGCTGACACTGGAGTTGGCTTACCCGATATACGATAGCAACATGTTCTCTTGACACGCAGTGGGCTTTAAAACCAAAACCCTGAGGCCTGCAGGGGGCGCTGAACTGTCCGTTAACATGAACATTGAGCGAACACGCGTTCATTGGAATAGGCACTTGCCCGACGATGAAAGATATTGCCCGTAAAAAACAAATAATTTATTTTTACTCATTATTGAAAGAGGTCCAGAAGTATTTTTAGTTTCCTCCCAATTTCCATCCCATTCATTTACGGCACTGCCAAGCTTAAATTATAATATTACCCAAACCTATATGTCGTATACATGTACATATAAAATAAATTTGCATGTATGTACAGTATACATAAACTATATATTTTTCCTTATTTAGAAACTATTTTATTACATTCTATGTTATAAAAATGGACTTTTAAAACCATGATTTGCTTCTTTTTTTTTTTTTTTTAACTTATGTTTTTAATTCCATTTGATGTACAGTTTAAGTTTGAATTAAAAACTGGATATAGTATGTATATGTAATTTGTTGCATATAAAGTTGTTTGAAACGAGGCCCCGTTTATACAATGTTAATTTTTTGTGGTTTTTTTTTAAATTTAAGATATATTCGACTTATTCATAAACTTATAATTAATATATTTGTTGCTAAATGACATGCATTGCACATGGTCATTCATGTAATTTAAGATATGATAGTCTGATATGACTTTATGAGTTATACAGGATATGGAATTAACATGACCTGTAGATAAAAACGCATAAAGTCAATGTTCTGCAGTATATGCAGACATATTTATCCTAGCTATATCCATTCAGACACCACTCGCTCAACATAATGTAAAAGAAGTGTTCTTAAAGACGAAAAAATCTTCTTGAAATAGAAAACAATTAATTTAGTTTAAAATATAACAGAAATATTCTTGAGCTATACAAAAACGCATATATTCTTGACAAATAAGGATAACACGTTATGGCATGGCTCCATGGTAATTATGGATGGGACCTGACTGGATAGTACTGGATCACGTGGATGGTATACACGTGACGTAATACATGACAGCCATATATGGTTATATCATAAATTTGGCATATATTGAAACATATATACCCATAGATGGCATTTATGACAATATACGCCAATGTATAACCATGCATGTCCATATATGAGCATACACCTAAATATATGCAAGGGACAAATTCAACGTATACACTGTATTCGCCATATTACAAATAATACTTTGAGAACAAGTCCACGTTTTCTTCTATATGATCTTACATGTTTTAGACATATATGGGAAATAATATGGCATATATGTCTATAATTTTTACACCTAGGACCCAATAATATTGCAATCAGTGATGCAGGCTTGCTTTGCAAAGCGAAATTGGTAAGAAATAACATTTTTACCTCGAAAATTACATGAACTATTTCATGATGAACAATGCAGCTTCAGTATTAATATAACAATTTAGTCAGAATTTTAAAAAAAAAATGATAATTGCACCAGCGAATGTAAGATACCCTATCCGAAAAGCACAGAATACAAAATACATGTCACCATTTCCATCTCAGGACGAGTTGTCGAGGCAAACGAATTCTACATTGATTTTTCATTAAAATTCTGACATTAAAGTATGCGATGAATTTTCTTGTTTTTAAGCAAGAGATTCGGAGGATAAAAAACTGCACAATAGTATTCTAAATACTTAATAGCCGATATATACAGTAGGGGCATAGAAAGCGTGCACCAACGTGAAAGCAACCTGATTGCACCAACTGCGACTAACCCTCGGTTAAATCCAATGAAGCCAGGTCGGTGGAAACGTATATTTCGAGGGCTGTTTTCAGGGACTTCCACGAAGGTTCATCGATCGGGCAGAATTGCTAGCACAGCTTGTCTCTGTCTTATTGGTGGAATCCAAAAAGCCACGAGGAGAGTGCACGCATGCAGCGTTTTATTATTCGGAAACTAGCGTTTAAAGGGGCGCAGCTCAAACACGCCCTATACAAAGATCACAGAAAACGAGAAAAGATGATAAGATAGAAAAAATAAGGATCTTTTACCCAGGTAAAACTACAATTTCTACTGATGAAATTATTGCATGATGTGCGATTGTTAAAATCAACATTCCATATTAGGTTTTCTGGTCAAGCCACAGGATGCCAGCACATCATAGTGACATAAAAACCTAACTTCCATGGTTAACTGAATTCTAAGAAAAATAGGACGGTAATGAGATTTTGAATAATTGCAATCAGTGGCTTACTGGGCCTAAAATATCGGTTACCAGTATACAAACTCACAACTACTGTATATGGCTTTTCAAAAAATACATAAGTGGAAAAAACGCTATTATTCTGATGTTTAAGGGGATCCGCTTCATCTGGGGCCATTTTTTCAACGGGCAAGCTGACACCCCCACCTGTCCGGCACTGACTGCAATTCAATAAGATACTAAATACTGTATATATAGTGCATCGTGAACGATTGTTGACTATTATAGCATTAGTCACTAAACGGAGCTGCTTTGTGTGAATTTGGATTAACTGTTTATAAAAGTGAATTTCGCCCTTATTAAATAACAATTCAAGCAAATCTAGTAGTAACGATAACTGCGTGGTTCATAGTGTAAATCTAAATTATTACATTTTCGAAGCAAGTCTGTACAAAAAGAATCCAAAAATACTCGTGTTCGATAAAGAAAAACAACCTTAATAACATGGAGGTAATTTTAAATTTCACCAACTTTGGGATTGCATTTGCGACTATCATTTCTGAAACCAAGATGACCATCAGTGAGTCAAAGCCAAGAATGTGCAATATGAAATTAGCAACATATGGACGTCTGCTTGGCAGACATCTAACGGTTTTGTTGTCAGAACGATAATCCATTGGAGATTGGACACAAACAACGTTTTCTGAAAAAAAAAACGCTATTCCAGCGTTAATCAGTTTGTTTTTGTCCCAAAGACAAGGATCTGCTAACCTAGGCTTTTTAGCAAATTGGCATTTTTTTAAAAATATAAAACAAACGAAAGCCTTGGAGAAGAATTGAAAAATAGTGCAGAAGCCGTGCTTCGATCACGCCACGTAGCGTCGTATACCACATTTTTAGACGTTTTTCCAATATGGCCGCCTTCAGACATATAGACGGCCATCTTGAAAAAACAAAAATTCGTTAATAAGGTGCTAAACCGGAATAATGCCAATTAGTTGCATTTGTGTTCAACACCTCCATAGGCATCGCTTTTTAAACATCACCCGATTACCACTATTGTTTAAAAGAAGAAGCCATCTTTGGATGCTGAACCTAGCTGAATCATGCTAATTCAAGCCGCGCAAGTCGATTTATCTTCGATACTTAGCTCGGGGAGTAACGGAGGGATGCTTCCAACGGGCGGGTTGCGGGCACGTGTCGGCGGTCAAAACAGCTGGTTTACGGCCGCAGATAAACAGTCGTTAGGGGCGGATAAGATTCACACGGAGGTTAATTGTTCCCCCGGCGGCTTTTTGTCCTGGGAGAACGCGTTCTGGGCTATAGAAAATAGCCCAGATTCGAGGAGCAACAAGGCGTAGGTAAACGAGTAATTCGCCTCGAAACACGGCGTTGCATCGATTGGCCACGGGGACTCGTTGGTGCAAACAGTAGACGGATTAATGGTCCGATAGCGCCTTGTTCAATAGGTGGCGAGTCGTATTTTACATCGGTCATAAACGCTGCGTTCAGCCCAAAATCAACAACGGCGCGTGCATGCAAAACAGCCTCGGAAAACGAGCCTTTAATAGAAGGTAAACGGAAGGGTATTCGTCCATCTGGCATGTATCCAGTATTGTAGCCGATACCAGCAATGGTATCAAAATTTCGAGGTGCGTTTCGGTTGATTCTCATCTTTAGAGCACGTGAATAAAAATATATAGTGTACCATCAAACCTATAACTTAACCCAACCTTATCCTCTTGGCCTTATGCAGGTTACCCAGGCAAGGCTAGGTTAAGTTAGGATTGAAGGGTGTCCTGAAACTGTGGTTATTATATGCAACTTCACTAAAATGTCACTAACCGAACTATGAATTTAATTATGCCCGTATTTGCTCACTTACAAAATGTGCTCATTTGTTAAAACAGAATGCATTGTCACCATGTGTTATTGTTAGATAAATTATAGAAAATATTCCACATTGTAGTATCTTAAAAAGATTCTGAGAAACAAATTGCCTCGCATATCAGATCACTGGTTAGTTACATGTAGTTCCCGTTTCGTGTTTTTAAAAATAAATTAATTTAGAATTTTAAAAACCCTATTGAAATCGAACGCTGTTTTACTTAACATGGTGAAACAACTACACTAAATTGGAGCATTGTAAATTGGACATACATACTCATAAATAGTATGTTTGTCCATCAATGGTCATATTTTTTGGCTATTTTACTCGGCATTGCATAAGGCAGGATCTAGGAATGAAGTACAATCGAAGTACACCGTTTTGAATTTTTTTTCTTGATTTTGAATTGATTTTGGAATGGTGTTCGACTTGCATATGATAATTTAAAGTTCTTGGAACAATATTGCCAACATCCCATGTTTGTGAGACAAATATCGAGCGAACTACAAAAACCATAAAAAAGTAATACGAGTATGCATATTAAGTTTTGTTCATCAAGATGGTGGAAAAGAAAGACGCGATGGCCACAATGCCTCTAATGCCTAGTACAGATTAGAGCAAACAGAAGCCGGGTTTTGAAAACATGTTTACGATAAAAGTTTGCTCACCAGTTTTCTGTCCAAAGATTTTAGCAAACTATTTGCCAAAGAAATTGGAAGGAGCGCCATGAACGGCAAATTAATATTTTCTCAGTTTAGAAATTAATTTTTGATGTGAAAGCTGTGTTTGGGCAAACCTGTTTATCGAAACGTGTCCAGAAAACCACATTTCGACAAACATTCGTGTTCGCCTTGGAATTTACTTGGGCCGAAACCTTTTGAAACATATGGCCAGTGTCTGGATGAATTTAAGCGCCAATGAGCATTCAAGCATATCCCTTATAATCTAAATGAGTAGCTAACCCTTTGAGACGAGGAGCCCTAAAGGAGGCGCTGCTATACTAAATGTATGTAGCGCTACACATATTCTATTTGACACTATCATTTCCCTCTTCCCATCTGTGTTCATGTCATCCTTGCTGCACTCCAAAGGTAAAGAAAACCATGGCGCTGCGTTCGAACGCCACCGGGTGGCGCCACATGATTTCCGCATCGAGCTTATGCAGTCTTCCCCATGGCGCGTTTTACGAGCATACGAATGCCAAACTTTTTCATTACCGCCGTTTCCAACTGCGCGATCTCGATCCGAGCGAAACACGACGCCCCGATCGAGTTCCGACCCCTGGCGAGCCGAACGATCCACTAAACTTCTTGCGCTCAGGTGTGTCGGATGCATGCAACGACTAGTTCGCCAAACATAGTATACTCTGCGAATGGAATGGTTTTATAAATGGAAGATGCAGTTGACGGGTGGGGGAAGGAACTCGGTATTTTGTACATCTCTCCTGTACACGATGTGTACGTGCATAACAGCTTTTTATGGTTAAATAACCAACTTCCCCCTACTTCTGAAATGCCATCGAAGAGACGAGTTTTTCGCAGTAATTGCGATGCGACGAGCAATTCACGTTCGCGCAGTCGCAGTGGCTGTCAGTCGTTTCAAAGACAATGGCAGACCTCCATTCTTGGGAAGCGACCTGCGAAGTTTGGGCAAACTATTTAAGAGCATACAACTAGGCCTATACGAGTCGTCTTCCTTGGAACTATAATTTGAAGACGCTTAAAAATAACTATTCATAGAACAGTAAAGGTTCATGCTAGTGAAATGCATGAATATCTCCCACAAAATTAAGTTGTTCCCCTTGTAGCAAATTATACAAAAACATGAAATGAACACCATCAAATACATAGCTACCAAAGGTGACCTAATGTTGATAAAATTGAATTTTCTAAATACTAATGGGCAACATTAGAAACCATTTGAAAATATCAAAAGTTGCAAGCAAGGTATTTTCTGGTTTGAATGCATTCTGCTTTTTGGATAAATTCATTAGACCAAAGCATCAGTAATTTTAATAAACAATCTCTGGTATACGTGGTATTTCCATGAAACATGGAAAACAATTGTGATCAGATGTCTACCCTATGTATATATACACCTCGTAGTATCATTTTGTTTATTATGGTAAAATCCAAAATAACAAAATGTGGTCATTCAAACTGTCTTCTTGCATGGGGTGCCCACAAAGAACTGTCATGCATCAAAAGGAATACAAAATAAAATGAGTAGCTGGTAAACAGCTATGTTCATATTAGTATGTCTACCCTATGTATACTTATACGTTGTGGTATCATTCTGTTTAAAATGATGAAATCTGAAATAGCCTCTTGCGGTCATCTAATATGACTTCTTGGGTTGCCCACAAAGGGCTGTCCATCAATAGAAATATAATTCAAAATGAGTGGCTCCCTTCACTGAGGTCTTAAAATGCTTTTCAGGTTCCGGACTATATGAATGCCCAACGTGCCAGGTTGGGCACTGCAACATCGTCTTAATTTCGTCAGGCAATATTGCGACGCTGCAGCATCCCTGCTGCGACGACACGGGTCTGCAGGATTCGTTCCCTTGGCAACAGGGTTTTATTACTCAGGCAGCGTCTCCTTTTTTCTCCCCACTCTCCTGCCCTAAGGCCTCACCGGCCGCATCCACAATGACGATTTTACCTGGTGTACCAGGTAATAGGACCATACTAACTGTATACTTAAGTGAAACACATTCCAAAGTAACACTACCAACAGTATGCCCAAAGCAACATCGACGCTAATTTCTACCTCATAATGGGGATATACGTCACCAAGAGATGTTGAACCAAAATAAAGTTAATTGTACTTCATTTAGATCCTCTCAACCTCGACCATAATTTGGCCTACATTTTACAAAACAAATAATTTCGTTGGGCAATAATAGAAAACTAGAAATTAGCACAGGATATCATAAGAAATGCAAACGTTTTCATAACAAACTCGAATGCTGTACTGTTACATTCTGAAAAAAGTATAGAGATTGCATTACTGATACATTACTTTTAAAATGGCCTACTTTAGAAATTGTGTATAACATTGACAACAATAAAAAAACATCCAACAATTTCTTTACAAAAAAATGGCAATGGGCTCGACATGAAATGTCACTACATTACCTTTTTAAAACAAAATCGAAGTATGCATTATTTTTTAATAAAGCCTGTATATACCAGAATATTACAGCTTCAAAAGATATTTAACTTCCGATAATCTAACAAATATCCACTCTCAACAGTATGCAAGAAAAAAACGAAATTTTCGGTCAACAATGCATTATTTTTGTTTTTGTTTTTCATATATAACAGAGGGCAAAACAATGTAACTTCGGTAATGGTAAAACCACGGGAATCAGTTGAAAGTGCGGCTCATTTCCTTTCCATCCCTAAGATAAAAAGTTGAAATGAAAACTTAATATAAACCAAGTAGAAACGTTCATTTTCGCAGGCATAAAGCAGACCTCCAAGCAGCCATGCATGATGCA
The DNA here is from genome assembly GCA_033995625.1 of Ophyiulus pilosus. Classification (NCBI taxonomy): domain Eukaryota; kingdom Metazoa; phylum Arthropoda; class Diplopoda; order Julida; family Julidae; genus Ophyiulus; species Ophyiulus pilosus. Next base: position 263 of record JAUJYV010003324.1, on the reverse strand, counting down.
TGTTTCAAGTTGAACAAATGAAATATTTTTCGCGCCATTAACGAGGGGAAAACATCTCGTTCGTGCCGAGAGTCGGACCATTAAAAGGTCATGCGTGATTTAAAACTATTTAATAATACTGAAATACGAGCGTCATGCAAGCACCGCGAAATTATATACAACTAAAGCTTCGAGTATTGCTTAAAGCAGCGCAGTTTCAAAGGGATGTTTATGGGAATCAACTCCTCTGTCCACATGTATACGATATATAGCCGCAAATACAA
>JAUJYV010003323.1:0-10253 GCA_033995625.1 Ophyiulus pilosus | reverse complement strand
TGTTGGACTACGAGTTTGAAGTACTGAGTTCGTACCCTGCTAAGCGCCAGCGTGTTTTTTAATTTTTTTTTTTTTTTCGTTTTTTTTGCTTGTAGGGTAAGGGACCCATGAAAATTTGGGTCCCACAATCACATTGTATAGGGCTCACAAATGATAATTTTTAGTTCTGTGGTTTCTTTTCTGCAGAAATGATGCATAAAGGATTCTGCAGAATTCAGCATAAATGACTCTTGCAGAAAAAGTCATCATAATTCTGAAACATGCTTTTCTGCAGGCTGATTCCTGCAGAATTCTTAGAGTCATTTTTTGTATGGGTCGATCATTGAAACAATTCTCGTATTTTGCAAGCTCCATGTGTAAAGTTTGCATGCAATTATCCGATCACAATTCCATACAAAAATTGCACGTCTGGTTTGCAAAATATGTGCATTTATCCGGTTTGTGCAATTAAGCGGTGTGCAATTAACATAATTTATATAATTTTGCATATACATTTCTGCAGAAATTTAACTGCAAGGAAATATTTTCTGCAGAATTCTGCATGCCATTTTCGTATGGGATTTCTGCAGAATATATTGTTGCATTTCTGCAAGATTGAGTATACCACATTTTTGAAGAATTCTGTTTTCAGATTTAAGCAATACTTATCATCTGCATCAAATCGTTCTAGAATCTGAAATATTACTAAAAATTACATATGTTAGTATATCTGTAAATAATATAAAATAAACTTAATTTGGAAACCAGTATTGTTAATAATAAAGTTAACATATTAGAAAACGGAACATATCCTCGAATATAATTGCAAAATCATTTATTAAACTATAAAAAATGTTAACATTGTATTTCAATGCCAAATATATTGAGAATTAATTAACTAAAGAAATGTAAATGCTGCAGACTGCTTGAAAGCAAATGCTTGAAAGCTGTGCAGACCGTTTTCTGGGAATGAAAGTTGCCAGAATTTGATCAGAATTCTGCAGAAGAGCTTCTGCAGAAAATGCACTGGGATATTTTTCTGCTCATTTTCTGCACACTATTTTTGTATGGGATACCAACACATGTAATTTTTAATAATATTTCTGATTCTAGAACGAATTGATGCAGAGAATTAAGTATTTGCTTAAATTTGAAAACAAAATTCTTCAGAAATGTGGTATACTCAATCTTGCAGAAATGCAACAATATAGTCTGCAATATATGCAAATAGAAATCCCATACGAAAATAACATACAGAATTCTGCAGAAAATATTTCCAGTTACATTTCTTATGCAGGATAATGTAAAATTATGTTAATTGCACACCGCTTAATTGCATATTTTCGTCATGCCGGGTTACTATGCAATTAACCAGGATCGACTGTACAGGCAAATTCTCTAAGATAAACATTCTGTGAATTTACAATTCTTAAGTTATTTTCAATACAGTCGAACCCGATTAATTGCACAGTGACTCTGCAAGCCGAAAATGTACAAATGAAGAGGTTTATGCGGTCACAATTCCATACAAAATTTGCACATGGTGCTTGCAAAATATGTGCATTTATCCGGGTTGCACAATTAAGCAAGATAGGTTGTACTTAATTGTACAGTGACCCAGCAGGACAAAAAAATATGCAATTATGCGGTTTATGCAATTATATGGCCACAATTCCATGCAAAATTTGCACATGGAGCTTGAAAATAAGTGCATTGTCTCAATGAGACAATTTACTGCGCCGTGACAAATTTAGGCATATATTAGTGTGCCATAACTGTATTAGTCATATTTTAGTGTGCTGCGACAAATTTTGGTATATTTTAATGTACCACGGAAAATGAATGCATATTTAAGTGTGTCGCGACATATTCAGGCATATTTTATTATGCCGCGATGAATTTATGCATATTTTAGTGGCCACGGCAAATTTTGGCATATTAGTGCATATCACAATCGTGTTCAAAATAGCAAAAATAACTTAGAAAATCTTTCGTAATTACCACTACGTTGCATGCAAACTCGAATATATACCTATTCAATGCTGTCCTTCTAAGTAATCATCGGTAGGCAAGTGGAATTTGGCTGGTAACTTCAAGTATCTGGGTTCGTACCCTGCATAAGCGCCATCATATTTTTTTTATTTTTTTTAAAAACAATTTTTTTTGCTTGTAGAGTAAGGGACCCATGAAAATGTGGGTCCCATAATCCCATTGTATAGGGCTCATAAATGGGAATTTTCACTTCTGTGGTTTCTATTCAGCAGAAATGCTGCATAATGCCAGGTGCTCACTATCCATTATTTTGTGCGTTTTCGGGACACGCGCATGCGCCGTGGCGTTTTTGTGACGTTACGCCCCCATTTTTTTAGGCTCCACCTACACAACAGAAAAAGTTGGTTTCGTTTCTACTTTTTTCTGTTGTGCGGTACAGAGAAAAAACATGGCGGCTGTTAGCTGGGCAAATACAAATGTTGGTCAAAAGTTTTTAGTTGTATAGTACTTTAAGTACCAGCAAATTAAGCAAATTAAACAAAATTTAAATAAAATAAAGATTTAAATAATGTTTATTTTCCATAACTTCGCACGTGGTATTTGCACATGTGCGACGCTGTCCTCGCCGTTATAAACACTCGCAGGTACGTTTTGCCCCAAAATAAAAACGATCGCCTGCATGTGCGGGCATTCAACAACAAAAATGGACCCAGTTCTCATCATTTTGCCGTGATTTGCAACTAAAAAGATGTCTATTTCATGGCGAAAATGGGGTGCTTCGGAAATTTCGAAAAGTCCGTTTAGGCATATGCGATCGTTTTTCGGCGATTTGCACATGCGCAGTAGCTTTCTGCGTTGGCTTTGTCTGGAGACACATACGGACACGTGTGAACATAATCAGCCATTGAACGCTTTTAACGGACGGACGTCATTTGTCCGTTCTCATTTTTTTTACGGAGCGTGAGCATTAGGCATAAAGGATTCTGCAGAATTCGGCAGAAATGAATGTTGCAGAAAAAGTCACCAAAATTTTGAAACATACTTTTTTGCACATGTTCAGCATGCAGATTCCTGCAGAATTTAGTCATTTTTGTTGATTTGCTTCTAAGATTTAGCAAATCTTTTAGCAAAATGATGTGTTCCTAGCAATCCTCCTTTTGTTGTCCACCATGGCTGTAGACAATGGTTCCCAGACGAAATCAATCCTGAATCATCCTGGGATTGACAAACTCAATCCTTGGCAAAACAGTTGAAAGTAAAAGAGGATAATTTAAAACTAAGCAAAAGACTTTGCATTTTAAATTATCACAAACTTTTATTTTAAAAGTTACAAAAGTTTTACAAAGAGGGGAGCATAACTGGATCCAACTTGCAGAGTTGAGATCCAGAAACAGAGAGAGCAAAATGAACGAAACACTGCTCTATTTAATCTGAAAAAAGCTTTTTAGGGACCCTGATTGGTCCTAAAGGCCCTAAGGCAAAGGGCTCAAGCAGCCAGCACCACCTGCTGGACAAAAACATTTTTCCTTCCCTCCCAAGACAAAGGCCCTACAGGCATCAGAGCTGGGTTATCAAATTGGTATCAACCGATTACCAGCCTTGCTGTTTACAGATGACATAAATCTCATCTCAGAAGATTGTGAAGAGTTGCAGGCACTCCTGGATATTGCTGGGAAGTTTGGGGAAGACCTTGGGCTAGAATATGGCAGCAACATGTCGGGCGTACTGGTGGTAGACGAAGGCAATGCTGTTCCAGACACCAGGGTGTGGGTTTTAAACGGGGACGAGGTTGGGCAAGTAGCCCAATATGAATAATTACGTGTGCTCATACAAAAAGGAAAAAAATACCTATCCGGAATGGAAGATAGGGGCAGGCTCAAAGGCCGGCGCATGGGCGGCCTCACTCGGAAAATGGCATTTCAATCTTTCTCTCAATATGAAATGATCCAAGGAGTAGGGAAGGGGATTGGGGTACCTGCAGTGACGTATGGAACTGATGTGCTCTGTTATACGTCCTCCTTCAACAGGGACCTGGATTGCATGCAGAGGCAGAATGCAAGAGCAGCATTGGGCGCGAACAGGTTTACTGCGGTGGAGGCATTACAGGGTGAGATGGGATGGTCGGGTTTTGAACCTCGAGAGATGGCCAGCAAGTTGACCTTCCTAAGAAGGTTGTGGACCCTGGACAAGTCATACCCAGCTCTACAGGTGTATGAAATGCTCCGTGGCCAGGGATGGCCAACACAATGGATGCGTAGGGTTAAAAAATTTGGGGGGAAATTGGGTATTGATACATCTAGGAAGGGTCCTTGGGCAGTGTCTGACCTTACAATCACTAGACTGATCAAGGTTTGGGAATAAAGTGCCTGGCTGGGGGAATGGCGAACAAAAGCACTTTAGCAGTTTATAGATACAAGGCAAAAATTGTTAAGGTAACATGTTACAACAACATGTTCTGCAACAACAAGCGCTCTGTTCTTTCGAGCGAGGGCGGGCTCGCTACAAACCAATCAGAGGATAGCGAAATTCAGGACGGTTGATACCAATTGTGACCTATGTGGGGATGGTGTCGAAGATTTGAGACACGTGAAGTGTGTCTGCTCTGCGTTGACCGAGCGCCGAATAGAGAAACACTATCATTGGAGGACTGGTTGTGGTTCGACGGCAAAGGGGCAGAGTTGGATGCAATCATTGTTGCTGCTAAGAGCTTACTTATGCGATGGTGGTCTCTGAAAAAGGAGAGTAGAAATCCTGCCATGGAAGATCAGGATAATGGTGAAGGATAGTGTAGGGCGACCCCCTACATTATGGTAGCGCCTCCTTCTGGAGGGTCCATCATAAAGGATGTGCTACAATTTCAGTTCAGTTCAGTTCAGTTCAGGGCATAACACTGAGGCAATATATTTGCATGAAAATGTACAAAAAGATTCAGAATTGTACACAAAAATGAAGACATCATTTAATCGTTCAGAAAAATAGTATTGGGCATTTAAATCTCATTTAAATGCCCATTCGTTTATTTAAATTTTAATACACGTGCCTTGACCCTATGTTGGAGCGCCTTGACCTCTACAGGACTCAGTAGTGGCCGCCAAATTTGAATTTGGCCTAAACTGATCTGAGCGTTCACTCTGTGGATCAGTATTGGAGCACATTTTAGCACATATTCTCAAAAATTTTTGTATGGATTTACAATTTTGAAGAAGTTTGTTTGAAAGCTGTGTAGGCTGTTTTCTTGGAAAAACATTTGCCAGAATTTGATCAGAATTCTGCATAATGGTTTATGCAGTAAATGCAATGGGATATTTTTCTGGTTATTTTCTGCACATTATATTTTTATGGGATACAAATACATAAGAATAGTAGTCTTACCTCCTCCACTACATCGTTGGTCTCCAAACCATGTTGTCGTGTATAAAAGCTGGTCACGCTGTTTATCATTATTATCAGCAGAGCCAGATTGTAAATAACTCCGTAAATTGGCATGGATAGTATTGATAAGCTAACCATTTTACCATTAAATAATTGTTTTTAAATGTCTCAAATGGAAATGCAGCAGATTTTGGAGGATGGATGTCTCTTGACAACTATGCAGAGCAAAAATCAGAATAGTTCTTGTGGAAATTCAACTCGAGTTCTTCCAAAACTGAAAACAAAAAGAGAATATTTAGTGGACAAGTTGTTTTAAATGATTAGATGTTTAATCAATCATTGGATTATTCTAGGCGTAGTGGTTATGATAATTTACATGCAGTTACAAGATGGTATTAATCACACAAGCGATTTTTGGTAACACAAAAAACAATTAAATTAAACATAACTTGGATACTTTTATTATAAGTACTTTTGCTTTCTTATCCTGTACAAATTCATGATATATTAAATTTGAGTTAGGTAACGACCTTAAAATTAATGTGGCAGGTTTCAATTATAATTTTACCTCTTCCATTCTATACCACTACTTTTTAATTGAAAATATGAGTCAACTGTTATGTCATCGAATGCAAACTCGACCGACTGGTTATCTGCCGGCCTTAGGTAAACCTGTTGTCTAACCCACTATACATTATGGTCATCAAGAATTCTTATGGATGGCACCCATGTAGTGAGTACGGATGGCTAGAACGCGGCTACGGTACCAAGATGGACGACATCCTGGTCACATCTCACTTGCTCAATTAACACCGTAAAGATATCTGCTGCTGTTCTAGCGGCTGAGTGAATACAGGATGATCATTCATCATGACAAATACGTCTTTTTGCTGTGTATGCCTCCGGGCTTAACCCACTTGCCAACTATATCACGGTTGTCCACGAGTTCACAAACCCACAACTTATCTAACCTCAGCAGTTGCTAGGATGATCGGGTTCTACTGTCCCGCAGCCCATGTTCAATCTAGCTGTCACGCTCAGTTTGTTGACATAGAATATTTAAAGGCTGTAACAGGCCTCATCAACTTTACCATTCACCAATGGTAGGGATCCAAATTCAGTTCAGATATGTTCTGATCTTAGAATGACAGTTTGAAGGTATGTTTCTTTAAAATGGGCAATTTTTCCAGTCAGGCACTCACTTCTTTACTAATTACAGTTCAATACACTTATCTTCGCTTGAGAACTTGAGAAACATTTATTTTCTTTCGAAAATCTCATCCGTAAACATCTAATCCGTCAGTTAACTTTCAAATTCACATCCAGAACCATCCATTACCGAATCCAAAAAACCAAAAAACTTCTTTTTTCCATTTTTCAAACTTGAACATGCCAAAAATGCACAAGCGAACCAAAAAGCACATACAAAACAAAACATACAGGGTGTCTCGACAACAGTAGCCTTCCAATTAATGCTTCATGTGGCACCTGACCTGTCCCATGGACCTCTGCAACCAATTACTGCCACGTTCACTGAGTGTAAACACTTCCTGTGTAAAGCCCATCCGTGACTCACTGCGCCAGCAAGGACCACATCGTAATACACTCCCTGGTGAAAAATATCATAGAAACCAATACAATATTTATATTGGTTTTATTGGTTTGAATTATCTTCCATGGTTTTTGTATTGACTGAACCATAAGACCAATTCGCCAGATAATAGGAACAGTTGACTAGATCATAGAAACAATTGCCAGATCATAGAAGCAATTGACTAGATCATAGAAACAATTGTCCAGATCATAGTAACAATTTACTAGATCATAGAAACAATTGACCAGATTATAGGAATAATTGACTAGATCACAGAAACAATTTTCTAGATCATTAGGCAAATCAATGCATAATTATAAATCAAAATAAACAATTGATATTCTATTGCTTATTAATGCTAGTCATTTTTCATTTTGGTACAACAATATAAGAAATATTAAATCAATAAGTTCGACACCTCGATCAACCACTCACAACATTTCCTTTATTCCAGAGCAGCACCCTAAATTTGTTAGCGCAACTCTATAAACATCGAAAAACATTCAAACGTTCAAATGGTTTTTACGATGTCAACCTTGGCTGTCAAAGACAGCAAGTTGAACACCATACAAAAGTACTCAGGCTCCCAAATAGCAAAGTTCGTCATTTTGACTTTAGTTTTGTTGCTCTAAAAGATTTTAAAAAACGTGAAAACGTCCGTCCTAAAATTGTCGTTTTTCATAAAAAATCACCGCTTAAAGAACAAAAAATGACATCTTTAAGAACAAAAATGACGTCTTTAAGACCAAATAAATTACATAAAATTGCATCATTATAATTTTGGGGGTGGAAGCTGAAATTGCAATAAAAAGATCACTGGCTCTCTCCAATTTTGGTGAGGATGTATCCTTTTAATGTTTTTAATTTTCCCCCATTAAACACCCCTTCTTTCCTCTAGCAGTATGCTGAACTGGGAGAGGGGGGCAATATCAGTTGATATTCATGGAGCCCTCTATTTCTTTTCGTCCTAATTTAGGCCTAAAATATTCGGGCCTAATTAAGGCAATTGGTTTTTGGTTACCACAATTATTAAAAATATCCGCAGGTATCCAAGATACATGTCTGCATTCATCAACATGTTGACGGATTCATTGTTTTGTTTATGTTTGAGTGTTTGTGTGTTACATGTTGCCTTCAGTGGAGACATGTATATTTATAATGGTGGGAATAATCAGGCTGGCCTCAGTGGCACAGTGAGCATTTGGTGTTCTCTAAACCACCAATGAAGATTTGTTGGTTAGCTGAAATAACTTTCCTGGAAAACTTGTTTGGAGTTAATTAAATTGAGTTTTATTATGAATTAAACATAAACTACACATGAAACTACTAATTGTTAAATTATATTGCTAATTGAAATGGTTGGCTCGAGTGATTGATGATTTTCTGGATGAGGTCCCAATCCTGTGTTGTTGAGTAGATGCAAGCCTAGGGTGAAGTGTAGACAAAGCCAAAAAGGCGGGAAAAAGAACAGAGAATAAAAGTGCGGGAAAATGTGCTTGACAGGTGTCGACCTCTGGTGACAGGCGTGTACATGTGTATGCATGTACAGTGGCGCTACCAAGTGGTGAGGGACACCACAAGCATATTTGGTGACCAGGGCAAAACACCAAAATTTCCTCGCCCTTCCTAGCTGCACCCCATTGTGCAGTTATATATGTGACCTCGAACTTTATGTTGCCAAGGTCGACATTGGGAATGTGTGGAGTTGCTTCATATTTTGTATCTGTTCGGGACCATGCCTTTTCGTGGATCTCGAATTCTGTTATATGATTAGTAAAATTTATTGTCGAACAACACGTGCTTCAGTCAGTCCTGGGTCCTTATGAGATTTCAGGCATCACATGTACATGGCGTTTTATATATGACTACTTAAAAAATACAAAATTACTGTTAAAAAATAACAATTAATGTTCTATACACAGCATCATTTTTATTAATTTTGAGACCAAGTTATGTTGGTCAGTATTATATCATAAAAATGACGTGGTTATTTTTGTTGTTCACTATTTGGTCATAAAAATAACGTCAATATACCTCAGTTGAGGATAGAATTGAAATGCATCCTTTGGTGATAGATACAGGGGAGGCAAATCCCCGCTGGTCACTTCCATACTCGAGATCGAGTACAAGGAAGAGGCAATTGGTGAGACAGCAGTGCCAGGAATGGCTTGATCAGGGCATAACTTCACATTCAATGTCTCTGTGGGTAAGTCTGGTAGTACTATAGTTACACAGCAAGATAAGCGTGGTGGAAAAAAGTATCATTTGTGAGGAAATTTTCAAAAGGTAAATGAGGCTATTAAGCGACAGAACTTTCCACTGCCAAGTGCTAATGATTTAATGAAAGGAATGGCCTAGTCTACACTGTTTTCCACCATAGATTTACAAGCAGCTTTCTTGCAACTTCCACTGCATCCAGAAGATAAACAGAAAACGCACCATGTTTCATGTTCTCTGATTTGCTTGGTAACTGTGTTAAGGTTTTCCAATGCGATTGTGGAATCCATTCAGGATCACATGAGGAGGCATTGTAGAGACATGGTTATTCATGTTAGACATGGTATTGGGTCGATTGGCTAGAGAATGGTTGCTTATTAATATTAAGAAATGTACATTTTTATAGCTATCGGTAGTCTATTTGGAACATATTATCTCGTCAAAAGGCTTTTGCCAGATCCCAGAACAATAGCTCTCTTTGAAATTTACAGAAACTGGCCATCCCAAAACAGGTATATCGGTATATCATGCAATTTTGCATGGTTTCGTATCATCGCCATTTTATTCAAAAGTTTAGTGATCGATCGCAGAGTCTTAGAAAGCTGGCTACATGCAAAGCTAAATGGCAGTCGACAGATCTTAAAAGAGCAGAATTCAATGAGCTGAAGCATGCATTGACATCGTCCCCAGTATTGGTTATGTTTGATCCTAGTAGGGAGAGTCACTTGAAGACTGATGCTAGTTCAGTGGCAGTTGCAGGCCTCCTGTCTCAGGTTGTTGATAATCAGGAAAGGATGCTTGCATATGCATCCCTGCTTCTTTAAAAGCAACAGCGTAATGGGCACTCTAAAATTCAGACATAAAGAGTGTTTTGCAATAATTTGGGCAATATAAAAATTTCGGAATTATTTGGACAGAATACATTTTATCATTTACACCGACCACCATTCCTTGTGCTAACTCCTATCGATGAGGAATTGTTGGGAATTAGCATTCCTAAATGCTAATTACCACTTCGAGGTCATTTTAATTACCAGGAATGCCTCCAACCTTGCTTACCCAACTTTACAAGAGTGGTAAGCATTCCAATATTTCAAGC
>JAUJYV010003322.1:0-10253 GCA_033995625.1 Ophyiulus pilosus | reverse complement strand
TTCCAGACTTTTCTGATTAACGGAAATCTCTTGACCTCGAAGGGAAATTCCCAGCATAAAATTGGTATTTAACACAAGTTTCGGCATAATACCCGACTTTTCCGAGGTTTCAAAAAATGGGACTGGACACACAGTTTATCTGTTGTCTCTTTCCCCTTTCTGTCTCTCACATGTCTTAAAAACTTAATTACACAGAAAACACAAAAGACAAAAATTTCATCATTCATGGATGTCCAAAATGGTATCCCCTCCTTCCCCCTGACCACATGGTGTCGACATGCCAGCAGACCCTCCTACTAGCCCCTCTTGAAGACGTCCTTTTTGAATGGCCCCTAAAACTAAAGAAAAGTTAAACCTTAATAGGAAATGCCAAATGTGCAATACTTGTTACTTTTCCTTCATCAAATAGCCTTCATATACTTTAATTGACAATGAATACATGTTTTAACACTATCAAAGAAATACAGTACAAGTAACTTTTATTTAAAATGCAGATCACGAGAATTGTTTTTTTTCGTTTTTTTAGCCTTTTTTCCTTCTTGGAATCAGGAAGCGTAAGAAACGTTTGCCCATGACTAACACGCGCCCACTGCATGGTGAACACAAATATTAACATTGAAAACATCCTTCATGTAATTCACATTCCTAACGAAGCGTTATATTGGTAATTAAGTGCCTAATAAATATTGAAAAATAGAATTTCACATCGATTTGCATCACTAGACCAAAACCTCTAATATAGTTTATTGATGTCATTGGTATGCTTGTTAGGTTTTTTTAAATTAAGTCATGTTTGTTGGATTCCATGGTATCTCAAATTTGGTTTTGAATTTTTCGTGTGATGACTAATGAAATCCTCAATGCCAAGCTCATGCATTATGGGAATTTAAAAAAACTTGTTTGAACATTGAGCCCACATTGTATTCTTGCAGATTTTTTAGGATGCACGAGTTAATAAGCGTAAATTTAAGTACGGGGAATGTGAAAAAATGGTAAGCTGCAAACTTAAAGGGTTAATGACTGCTTGCCTGAAAGATCATAACCTTCGTTTCATTCTCATTTTCGTACTTTTGGATTCATATTCCATTGTGCTAGTTTTGTATAGATTGGATGTGGGAGAAGATCGAGGGGATTCATGAGAATTTCTTTGCCAAATATTCTCAAAAACGCACTTCATCTCATTATCAAAACCTTCCAAAAGTTGTATCTCGATCATGTCTTGGCCATATAGTGAGAAACTTGATTGAATCAAAATAATTAACTTTTTTATCTCTCAAGCTGTTGAAAGCAAGAATGCATGCTAATCACTTTTCTGTGAAAAGCACTGACGGGATACTCGACACCATGAAACTTGAATGACCATGATAGTTAATGTCCCGAGACGGTAAAAATATTAGTTCTTATTTTAATATTTCAAGAAATTTTACATACAAAATACTACTCTAGAATTTTTAAATTGACTGCTCAGATATTGTACATAATACATCACAACTAATTTATTTTAAAAAATCGTAGAATTTGTCTAATGTAGTCATACATATAAGTACATGTACTCAATAACGGGGTCTAAATATATTAATTAAAACAGGATCACACCTACGACTATAAGGTTATCATTTAATTTTTATAAGAAATAAATAAAATTTTCAAAAAAATATATTTTTTGAAAATACACTAGTGGAAAAACGGTACAATTAAGATTTTCGCGAAATGTATTTTAGTAATTACAATATACATAGTGTATATTGTACATATTACTAGCAGTATACGATACATGCTCAACATCATCAGGGACTTAAACATTTGAAATATTTCTGGGCATTGTAGACTACTATAGTACCCTCACTACACGACAGTAGCTTACGTCCCTAATACTATATTGAAGTACATAATCGTGAATGGCTTAAGCTAAAGAGGTGCCCAAAAAACGGAGGAGTCTGACCTTTATACAAATCATGTCGGTCAGTCTAGCACGAATTTGAGTTCATTCAATTTAAAGGTCAAATGCATTTGCGGCCCATTTTCACTCGCTGAATATGAATTGCTGAATTACGAGCTTTGACTACAGTAATAACGTTAATTGATATTCAGCGCGTAATATATGAATTATTTGCTTCTCAGCTGGATAAATGAGTACGTGGAAAAGTTTGCAAATAAAAACTCGACAAATTTCTCGAAACAACAACTTCTCATGCAATTTTACCGAGCCTAACACACTTTGGATTCAACATTGTTTTAGAGATAACGAACCTGCATGCACGAGCATAATAAATTTCAACCTATAAAAGATGGGGAAATTTTAACGTTACGAGGAACTTGCATAAACTTTCATATTTTATAATAAGGAGAGCTACCTAAATTGGATTTATAAAAAAAGGCATTTTTTTGAATACCCTTAGGCTGCTCATTGTATACTTTCTTAGGTAGGAAAACGAAGTTTGGGACATTTTTCAAGTCGAGCACTAATGAAAAATGGTCTTTTAATTGTGGCATTTTGGGGCTGTTAATGCGTACTAATTGCCAGCTAGCAGTTACATATTTATATTATGGCGTGCCAAACGTGGGAATTAAAATGTCAGCCCGTAGGTGAAGCGCCGTTGCGCCCCTGTATTATTACCGGCCATATTCACTCTCTGGCAACATGTCCTATAGCCGTGCATTATTTTAGCACGATGATAATTACCGAATATGCGATGCACCGGGGGGAATTTAATGGCGGAGTTAACCTAACGCCCTTGAACATGAACTCCTGTAAAAAAAAGTGAAAATGCACGAAGTTATTTTTCCTAAAATCATATTTCAAGATCGGGGATACAAAAAAAAAAAAACGTTAAGCTGTGCGGGTTAACTTCGAGTAAACCTAATTAATAGCTGTGCAGTTTGATATTTTTTACATGGATAAAAGTTGTAGGGTAGCTGTTGCTTTAAAATTGCTTATGAATGTGTACATGCTGTAGACTGATAACTAAAAACAACAAAAATTACAGATTATTAACACCATTTATACCTGACTTTTTGAGCACCATTACACATACATAAGTAATTAATTTTTAATTCTCTTCTTTAAAAATAGAAAAGAAATTGCTATATGAGTTTGATAAAATAACCGTCCCTAAATAGTGTCTCAATTTGATGATGTAGTGAAATAACGATCTTATATATGGACAGTTAGTCAATTTTTTAAAACACTGTCCTTGCTACAAGAACGGGATACACCGGTTTTTCAGCAGTTGCATTCGTTATGAATTAATATTATGAGTACTAGAATGTTCACTATACTACCTTGTACATGCATGTACGTTAGCCCAAGTCTCAACTACATTATAAAAGCAATTAACGACCTATAGTCAAGGTCGAATCGGCAGACCTTTCTGATCTTTCGCGTTTGTTTATGATAAATATGCATTGTTTAAGTTAAATGGACCCCTATTGTTAACCCACTAATATTTGCAATATTAATTTATTGTTTGTGTTTAAATGGGTCACCCTGGGTGATACCATTTTATTCATAATTCAGTGTGTTTAGGTTAAGTGCTTAAATGCAAGGAGCAGTGGGGAAGTTCACGCTGTATCATAAATAAGTTATTATGTTTGTCATAAACCAACCATTTTGCTTTGTGTTAAAAATCTCAATGTAGTTGTTTAAGCTAAAGTAAAATATTCTATTAAAACAAAGAATTTCCTCAAATTTAACCCTGCATCAACACATGATATGCAGTAAGTCTGTAATTATAGTATCAGATGCTTAATTATTGGGTTTATTTTCATGAGTTTTAAGTGATGGACTACGCCATATTAATTACTACCAATGACGTTGCAAAAGCAAGTGGCATGTGAAGATAAAAAAAAATCTCGTCCATCAAATACATTTTTTATTAGTAAACATGTAATATCATAAAAGATTAGCTAGTTCGAGGTAAATTAAAATTGCAAGTAATCGTGATGGAGTAATAAAAGTCTCCTATTTTCAGCGAACTAAAACACCTCTATACGAGGAGCGCTTACGAGTTAAGCATTTAGGGGTCGCTTATTTAGTGAAAAATCTCAGCGGTTAAAGCAGTTAAGCAGATTTGCATTCACATGACCTATTATATAGCATCGAGTAAACTAGTCTGACAAGTTTTACCAATTTTTTGTTCCTGTGTTTATTATATGTATGAATTTATCAAATTCTTATTATAATTGTATTTATTTCAAATGTTTGAAATGTTTTACAAACAATCTAGACATATTGTTTAAACTTATCCATAATCGAAATTTAAAATTGACATACAATATTGCACAATATATTTTAAAACATAAATGACACTGCCGTTCATTTTACTGTATCTACATCTATATATGTAGTGTACAAGAAATTTAAATTAATTTAAGAATTCAATTTGCAAATGGGTTTTGGGTTTATAATTAATCCATTTATATGAACCTGTTTTCCTGTTCAGTGAAAAACATGTTTACTTTCACTAGCGAAAACCTAACAGTTTTATACCTACTTTATGATCTCAAATACATTTCCTTTTCTAACAGCACTTACTACATATATTTCAATTATAATCTGTGTGAAATATTATCAAATGTAATCTGAAATGTAATTAGGTTTAATGTTTTTCGTTATCGTCACCTTCTCACATCATGTAATATGGGATTCAAAATGTTATCATCACTAAATAGGGTTAAAAACGATTTGATATACTGAACAATGCCAGTTTATTAATAAGCAAATCTCAATATGTTCTAGTGAAATTTATGTGCTGTCAATACTGCAACTAATATATTCTCATAAAAAAATCGAAGTTATTTGACCTCATGGAGGTTTTTCATAAACCTACCTGCAACAACCTGAGGATAAGTACATATTTGGTTTTATTACATATTTTGTTTGGGTTCAACAGGGCAGAAAAAATGCAATTTGGCATTACTTTAAAACATTTCTAGAGCGTTCGTGCCTTTTAATTCAGCGCTGCTAACCTTTTAAGTTAACTAGACTGTGATCTTTTTTATAAAATGTAGGGGTCGGCGAGGTTAAACTACACAGATTGAAGTTAAAAATATATTTCCCCCTGCTTTAAGCCGATCTTAAGCTCAAAATTTGCTTTAAAATTCCAACTTTTTTTCCAACTTAAAATTCAATTTTTTAATACTTGACGAAAATCAATTTTTTTTACAACACTATGGAGCAACTACAAATATTTTACTTTGATAAAAATGGAGTTTTTTAACGTTGTTGTTTATTATACTACATAACAGGCGCGTTTTATATAATGTTAACTTTGCCATGTACAGGTTTTCAGTTGGAAGACTTTTTATTGGCTGTTTCAACGGTACTGCTCAGGCTGGCGTATGTTTTCCAGTTTCGTTTTGGCCTACAAGAAAGGAGAACATCGATGAAGAAGCAGGTAAAAAAAAAAAAAAAAATTCCAAATTGCAATACAGGTAGCTATGGCCAGAAGTGCCGGAGGTGTAGCTGGCTGCGTTATTTTCCCATTTGGCTGTTGTGAGAAATTTCCCAGTAGTCGAAGCGATGACTTCCTTTGCGTGCACCACTGAGTCTGCTAACCACAACCCAAGAGAGACGAAACACGCTTCTTCTTAGCAACTTTGATTTTCGGATAAAAACGACCAAATGGAGGGCCATTGTCCAGCACAATGCAAGCCACAGAATGGGGCTTAAATGATCTGCTGCTTTTTTCGTGTTTTCGACAAATCGCAACTTTCTCCTAAAGGAATTTTTCAGTAGTTATCTACGACATGAGGAAACTGGATTACAACGAACGGAAGGTGACTACACCTGGATATGATGTTTCGCAGTCTTGGATCGACTGGACGGTAAGAAAATATATAAATGACTTTATATTTGCTATTGATTTCCTGTTCGTTAAGTATGCATAGTCAGTTAGTGCGCAGTTAGTTTTTGAATTGTTACTCGTGGCTATAAATAAATATGATGGTTGGGAATGCGACTTGTTTTATATAAGAGACGTGATTGAAATTAAGTTTCTAAGATGTTTGTCTCTGAGATAAGGGTCAATTTTGTGAGGAACGAGAGTTAGGTCGCAATGGAGAATTGATGAAAATGTCGGGTTTTACAGCAAAGACTGTCATTTTTCAGAAATAATGTTTAGTCAAATCTTCCTTTATACTATAATACTTTAATTGGCAATATGAAAATGTGGCGATAAAAGCCTTTTAGAAACTTATGAAATCTTGTTTTAAGAGATAACTTGATATTTAAATTATTATAAAAATAGTTTTGATATGATCTTATTTTAAAACTGTTCTTCAAAATGTTTCTCCAAATTGTTCTTTTTAATATACAGTATTTGACGAAATGGACACTAACGTTTCTTTTAAAAGATAATTTGATTGAATAAAATGATTGATTTCACTTTTTGATTTGCACTAAAGAGCAGTTTCATTCTTTAGCAGTTGGCAATTTTTAAAGATAGCAGTTTTCTTCTTTTGTGGAAACAATGTTCTGGAAACAATTTTTTGGAAAAATCGTTTTGGCTGCATTAACTGTGAACAATACTACATAAGCGGTAATAAACTAAAAATAACTGCCATTGTTACATATGAAAACAATAATATATTATTGATTATTAAATCTCCATTTAATATGAATTTGGGTTGTCTTACCAAGACTTAATGGTTTTAATTGACCCTACCCTAATTAACTATTTGTATTCCAAAGTCTTTGCGAATAACATTACTTACTTTTCTTTCAATTGTTCCGCATCTATGCACCATGTACAGTATACCATTTTATCCATTTTGACAGGACCCTTTGCAGTTAACTATAATTGTAACTAGGATATGATGATATATTATAACAGCAGTTAACTTGAAATGTATGGGGAAACGTCACTCGATTAGTCTTTCTCTTGAAATTTGTTTCGGTGATGATGTCTTGTGGTTGTTTTATGTCCTTTGTTATCGAATTGTTGACTCATTATCGAGTCATTTGAATGTAGGTCGCAAGTAGTTAAGTTACTGTCAGTGCATCCCTTTTCCCGTGCAATTTCATTTAATTGGATTAAAGAAACAAGATTAGTAGGCCATTAACGATTCTTATATCATGTCCTGATAAGCTCAATATGTCTGTGTTTTTTAATGAAATCTTGAACGTTGAAGCAGTTTTATTTTTGTTAGAGATGATTGTACCCAAACAACCTTTGAATTGCCGCACATTTTGAATGAAATCTTCAATCCATATTCTGGGTTAAATAACGATTAAAAATATCTATCCATGGTGCAATGCGTTATACTGTTCGGACACTTATAGATGATTGAATTTTCTAATTTAGATAATAAACTCAGTATACTGATTATTTTTGTATGAATAACACAGTTTGGTGTTTCTTAAATAATTGGCGTTAAACAAATTTAACATACTTAGTTATAACCTTAATCTGCATAAAATGCGACGTAATTTTTGCTAAGGATCCATTCTTTAGAAAAAATTCGGGGGAAAATATTATCAACAGATGTAAAAGCCTACTACGAATTTTCTGTGAAAGGTATAATCATCCATAGTGCACGCAGGTGCTTCATAGGTATTAAAAAGTGAAAATGTTCATGTCAACTAGAATCCTAAATACTGTAATTTAGAATAATATGTGAAGATAATAGTCCATTGCACCATAGTACGTTGAACTCTCATAAGTGCGGTATGGACCTTTTCTGTAGACCTACTTATGCGAAATGGCTTTTTATCGTGTCCTGAATAAAAAAAAACATAAACGAGTTCGAAAGGCAAACTGAAAATGATTGATTATTAGACTGTCCTGCCATTGCTTTCTATAGTTTGCTAATTTTTCATGGAAATAATAAGATGCTTATCTGCGGGTGCCAACATAGGAGGAACCAATGTTGCCCTGTCATGGCGTAAAGAAACAGGAATTCCGTGAAATATTATAACAATAAATGCATGTTTCAGCTCGGCGTTTAATCGGGTTTGAAATTATCAATATTTGATCCAGGTAATAAATTGTTGGGGCATAAATAACCAACTCCGACAGGTTCCACAAGATATAAACTGAGATAAGGAAACTACACAATACTGCAATCATAAAGTATACAAGTCCACTATTTTTTTTACATAATGTTCCGGATCAAATCGTTTGTCATTTACTAAAGCTTTGATTTTTTACTGTAAATTTGTTTTAAAAATGCGAAAAATATGCGGAAATTGCTTATATTGTAGCAATTAATGTATACAATGTCATCTCACTATCATAATTTCAACAAGTTTATTTTACACAAAATTCCTGAACATGTATTTTTCAATTTTCAGTTGCCTTTTATATACTATGCTTACATTTTATGGCAGCTTTACATTCCAGATTTTGCTTTTTTATAGCTCATAAGTCCTGAAATATATATTAGAAATAAATTTACATCATTATACATGTAAACTTATGCCACTTGAAATGCATCCCTGCATTCTTTTATTATAGTGTTAAGTGTACATAAATATCTATTTCGTGCAAATGGCCTTTTGAACCAGAGCTTGTTTTAAGAATTATGAGTTCAAAACACTGCCTATATAACAATCGAAATTCAAACGAGATTTTTTTGTTGCTTCCTTCTTAATATATTTAATAGGCTTTTATGCAAATGTGGGATTAGTGTTAAAACAATTGATTCCTTGTGTATAAATCATCGACTCAGTTGTAATACGGATGTGATACCATACCATTTGTAATTGGCGTAGGAGAAAATGAAGTAGGTTGTACAAATCCTCCGGGATATTTAGGAATCCGGTTCCCACTTCTGGAGAAACCCATTCACCGCAAAAAATACCTAATTAATCAGGAATTACAACAGGAATAAGGTTAACTTTGTTGTGTGTTTTCATTTTATTGTTATTTTTTTATATTTTTTTTTCAGAAACAACTGCACGCTTATACTGCTTGGGTTAATTCCCAGCTTCGGAAAACCCCGGGTGTTCGTTTGATTTCGGATTTAAGAAGTGATTTTCGAGATGGGACGGCATTCACACATCTCATTGAAGTCGTCAGTAAGTTTTATTTATCATGTTCACTCTTATCTATCTATGTTAATGTGTAAAAACTTGTTTTTACATACAATTTCGAATGAAGTAATGTGTATTACCCAAAGACGAATTGGTAAAAACTTGATGATATTTTGGAATTGAAACGTGTTTACCCCTATTTTACATTTGAGCAAATGGATAACGCAATGTTTGATGGATTTTGTTGCCAATTTGTGAAGCCATAATCCATCAAACATGTTCGCCGTGTTGTTTTAATAAAAAAAGCCTGTCTTTAAAACATTACTATGGCATTCGGATTTGAATTTGTTGCTAATTTTGTATTCTCAGGTGGAACTAAAATCGTTGGCATCGATTATAAGCCGTTGACCTATCAGAGCAAAAGGCAAAATGTGGAAAAAGTTCTACATTTTTTGGCAGTTCAAAATATCGACATACGTTCTGTCACTGTAAAAGGTAGGTGTAAGATTCCATCGCATTGAAATATGATTCTAATTTTTAAAATTCAAAGAGACCGAACAACACAATGCGCTACTAAATTCTATAAAAGTACAGAAATTGCGAATCTGCAGTAAAGGTACTTGTGTGAATTCTTGGAAAAGTGCAAATCATGCACTTGGGGCTTGTCGTTCCCATCTCTCATCATTGCCATTCGTCATGGGAAAATTTTTCAGAAATTAACAATCGAAATTGGCTGGAATTCACAAGGTAAAAAACTTAGGGTTTTTATTAGAATTTATGCACTTGCCATTGAGAATTTTTAGTTTTTCATATACTGTAAAATACAGTAGGTAATGTAGATTTCTGAATTTCTTTGATGGCTTTAAATAAAATTTACATCATTAATAGAGAGTTTGAGCCAGCTAACGTTAACGAAACGATAACGATAACAAGAAACAGAGCTGACGCGGCCGGGAATGTCATTGGAATGCCGTATGCTTCGCATAGGGTAGTCCTTGACATTCCGGGCCGCCATCTTTGTTTCTTGTTATCGTTTCGTTAACGTTAGCTGGCTCAAATTCTATTAATAGATCAGCATCAACATACTGCATATTGTTAAACTAACTACATATACCTTGATCCTCGAATGGATTTAAGGTCATGAGTTAGCGCATGCGCACATCAATTTTTTGTCTAAGTGCTATCTAAATTGGTTTTTAACTACTAGGTTGAAATCCATTTCGTGACTGCAATTAGTATTGAATTCGTACCACTTTGATTAAAATACTATGTAATAAAG
>JAUJYV010003321.1:0-10256 GCA_033995625.1 Ophyiulus pilosus | reverse complement strand
TTTCGCTCGCTCGACGGCTCGTATCTCAAATATCTCGTATGTCAGGGCACTCGTATCTCGAGGTACCACTGTATCTCCTTATATTTTAGAAAACTTAGGTGCTTTAATATTCGTTATTTGCATTAGTATTGGTATCCATTGTTTGCTTAGCAATTCCAACATGGTAGCTAGCGTCGTGTATACTGCAGAAGCACCTTTGTTGTTTGTTTTGGAGTGAAAGTGCACGGCTATGTTGGAAATCCAATGCTAAAGGCTAATATGTTTCAAGAAGGTACTAATAACCGAAACATAACCGATTGTGTTCTGCTGAAAACTTCACATAATACCAGTCTGGTTTTTTTTTTATTTTTTTTTTTTTAAAGGATCTTGCATTTCCATTGATTTTTTTTATCTCTATCCAGAGATTTCTCAAATTTCCCATAAATTTCACCGGTGAGACCTATATAGGATATGGCTTGCCCTTGACACGCTAGTTTCGTCCCTCGCACGTACATTATTTAAAACGTGATTTGGAAAGGGTCATCTTTCGCGAGTGATTAATAAGATGATGAGTTTGCACGAAAAGCGGAGGGAAGATGGACGGCGGGGTGGGGGTCAGTCCGGGCACGAGACCACCCCGAGGTGGTCCGGGGTCCAATAAGGTAATGATGGATGGGGCGAAGATGATTGGAAAGGAGGTGCAAAAGCAAAGGCAAAAACCCCGAGTGCCGTAATTGCGCGAACCACACGGGATCTCCACCCCCCGCCTCCCCCAGCGCATTCCGGACACGAGAACACGCACGCAGCTCCACCCAACGTGCAAAAAGAGCCGCGCCAGGGTCCACGTTTTTCTCACGGCCACCCACCCCCCGAAAACCCCGCGGGATATATTGCTGAGGAATGCCCATAAATGATGTCTCTATATCTTTTAAGAAATGTTTGGCGATCATTACCTGATATACGCGGACACAACAATAGGTGCCTTCAAATGGGTGCCTCCATGGACAGCCTTAGGGCAGCTAGCATTCCTATGGCATTCCAGCCACCTTTCTGAAGGTACCTATTGGGAAAACTCGAAACAGGAAATGATAAAATGTCCAGAAATAAGTGCAAATTCGTTTGCAAATTGGCTAGGCTTTAAGAAACGTGGATCTTAAGTAAATTCATATATATATATATATTTACTTCACATTAAATGCTAAAAAAAAGATAATTAAAGCGATATCTATGATGCGTTCTGTGCAACATGCTAATTTTAATACAATGCACCGCGCATGTGGCATAGGTGTTACACACATGCATTGTGACTTTCGAAGTGGCCATGATACTATGTCCCCAACGCCAATTGAAATGGGTGTCTTTATCACTGCACTCAGAATTGTTAAAAATCTGTACATTATTTTTATGGAACACACCAGGCTGGCTGTCGAGTTGGTTACTAGTGGGGATTTTTACGGATGAGAGAAATTGTCTATAAGTGGCAGCTCTTTCCGATGAGAGTTTAAACCGAGGTCCCTTGTAGATTCCTCTTGCTTTCTGCACGTGAAAAATCCATCGAGTGGGGGCGGAAGTCCCCCCCTCGTAAGCAAAATGTCCAGGTAGATGATGATGACTCATTTCAGGGCTAAACAGCCCTCGTGTTGCAGAAATAGGCCAATGTTAAAAATCAACAAACAAACAAACTATAGAACACACCACTTCCACGCTTCTCCAGAGGGCTTGCGTGCCACGCACATGCCTCTTTGTCACAACGCCAAACGCTCGCCATTTTGGCGGACACTCTGCCATCTTCTGCTGTCGCATCAAATTATACTTTAGTATTTCTTTTTTTTTTTGGTCCAATTTTGGTGGTTATTTATTTATTTATTTTTTGAAACCTAGTACAGACAAGAGCAAACACGAAACAGAAACAGTTTCGGAAACAAGTTTACGATAAAAGTTTCTGCAAACTTTTTGCCAAAATCAAGGAAAAAAAATATTTGCTGTTCATGGCGCTCCTACCAAGCACTAGAGCAGACGACAGTTTTTGGCCATAGTATATACAGGCCTTGGTAAGAGCATCATGAACAACAAACAATACCTCGTTTTCGAAATGCTTTTTTGACGTGGACATGCATTACCGAAACATGATCATGAAACCACGTTTCGACAAATTGGTTTGCAGAAACCTGTGTTTGCTTTGGTCTGTACCATGCATTAAGGACATATATTCTGGCTCATTTTAACGTTAGAGGGAGCCACACACGTCTTGCCAGGCACTCACGTCTTAATCACTTCATAATTAATGTGGCCCGCGATGCCATAATCTTTATTAAACGGCGCTCACCGCAGTTTCGCCCTCGAATACCGCCAGGGGGCTCTCGGAGCGGCACGGCGGACCACACCCCGCTCGTTTGTATGAAAATGAAGCGTTTTGCATGGCGCAAAATGGCGAAATTAAAGATGGCGACCTGGTTCCCGCGTGTATACGGGGTCTTCCCCCTGGGTGGCGCGACCGGCGCAGGTGAATCGCCATTAGCGTGGACGCAGGGGGAGTGATGACAGGCTCGTAACTCGCTCGGGGTCAAAGGTGAGCGGCGAAGAAATTACAGGCCTCGGGTTGCCTTCAAAATCATCATGATCAGCTTCCAATGTTTGTCTTTGATTTGCCGCGGCGATCAGGGACCCTCTCCTGGGCAGCGTTGTTTTTTTATATTTTATATTTTGCCAAGAAAAAAAAACAACAAACGCACACCCCTCGGACCACCCTAACTGTTGTGTCACGCAGCGCCCCCTCGGCTCGTTTTTCAAACGAATAAGACGTTGGAGCCGTTGACTTTATTAACTCCAAGCTGCTTGGCTTTTAACGAGTTCTGAAGGCGGGTACGCATGGAACATGCGCAATTTCTGCAAACTTGTTTGTTAAAACGTGTTTTCAAGAACATTTTTCGCCTAACACCAACATAGTGTCCATACAGAAGAAAAAAAACATTTCAAATATGGGAAGATGAGTTTGGTGTTTGCTGGTCATGGCTCTCCTACCAACGCCTCTGTACTATGACAAAAAACTGTCGTCTGCTATAGAAAGCACGTGGTGCAATGATAACTACATCATATTAGACAGTTTGAGCATGTCAACGTAATTAAACTTACTTTAACTTTAATGGCGATAAGGGAGGAGCCACGCATTGAACTACCCAATATGAACTAACTGAACGTAATGGGCGCGCATGCGTGGTTCTTTCCTTCTCTCCATTAAAGTTAAGATAAGTATAAAGACGTTGGCATGCTCAAACTGTCTATTATAAAGGCCTTGGTAGGAACACCATGACTGACACATCATTTTTACTTTGATACTTATCGCCTCTTGAGCAAATACCAATTGCCATTTTGAAATTCCATTAACTTTCTGGTATATTTCTGACAATGTTTAACATAGCAACGCAAATGTTCCATTTATGTCACTGGAATGAGATTTGACTGTTCTATCAGTTTTGGTTCCTTGAATTTTAGTTTTATAACCGTTGTGCTGCTACAATTTTAGACCTAGTCTAGTGTGCCTTTGACTGAAAAAGGTTGAAAAACTCTGTTTCGGATTTGTACTATAAAAAATTGGTGTGACAACATTGTTTTCGAGTTCATTTTGGCAATTTTTTTGTGCCATCGATCGATATGTGTCTAAGCTTTTTTTTTGCCCCGTTTCTGCGTTTTCGCCTAAATGATTCATTTTTTGTTTGTGTATAGGAAATGGCCGGTCCTAGCCCCAATGACGCCACAAAACCTCGTCTCACCCAGAGGGAAAGGCGCTTCGTGAAATTCGCTTCCATCGAATATGACGGCCAGATCTACATGACGCCCCAAGATTTCATTGAATCCGTCACGGAAAACGAACCCAGACGTAAGAAAACGCAATGATCAATTACCCGAACTAGCTTTTCTAGGAATAATTCAGCAAAAAAAGCAAAAAAACACGATGGAAACGAGCGAAAGATGCTGTTGTCGACGTTTCAGAGTCCATCAACCCGAAGCCTTCAATTTTTGTAGCAGTTTTGAAGGAAATGTTCCCAATTTGTGCTGCAAAATATACTAAAAGAGTGGGAAGTATACGATAGAGATTTGGAAAAGTTAGTCAATTCAATATTACAGTTTGCAAACCTAGGAAACCCATCTAGCCAAATCTGACAACACAAACCTCAATGTTAAATGTCTATGGGATGTCAGATCTAGCTATGGAGTCTACACTTTTTGAATGGTTCAGTGCCAACCAGAAACGTGTCAATCTAAGGCCCATACCACAGTTACTTACTAAACTGCAGCTCAAGCTCTGCCTCTTCAATCTTAAGCTAAAGCTTGAGATGACACCCTGCTACAGTTGCTGGATCTCATATTTGGCTGTCTTGAGCTCGTCTTGGCAATTTTTCTGTGCAGCTAATGGTATGCATCTGGGACTTGAGATGCAGCTCGGTCTCAAGCTCATGCGATTTGAGGAACTGGAGTACGGGGGTTAGTGGCAACCTCATCTTAAGAGTGCAGTTTTTTTGCAGTTCCATTGTTGATATTCTCTTACAAAATGATTGGGGCCAATAAAAATTCTTCATTATTACTTTAGGGATTCATTTATACACGGGTCCCAAGTTGAGATCGGCACATTTTATGCATTTAGAGAGGTTATTCATTTACACAGGATGCGTTTAGACAGGTTCTGCTGTATAGGGTATATGGTATATACAACATTTTACATTTCCATACGTGTTCAATTGGCATATGCATGCATCATACGTGTCCAATATATGGCATATACATGTATTTCCATATGTGTGAAATATATGGCAATGCATGAATTTCATTATGTATCCAATGTATGCAATTACATATTTCCATATGCATGCCAATTTCCACGTATGGGTTCCTTGATTTCAAGCTCCGTTTTTATAAATTTTCCACTATATGACAAATTTTGGTAAAATGTGCTATATCCAATTCGTGTACACGTTTTTAGCTTTGTTGTCATGAAACAT
Organism: Ophyiulus pilosus; assembly: GCA_033995625.1. Taxonomy (NCBI): domain Eukaryota; kingdom Metazoa; phylum Arthropoda; class Diplopoda; order Julida; family Julidae; genus Ophyiulus; species Ophyiulus pilosus. The sequence continues at coordinate 5,280 of JAUJYV010003321.1, read as the reverse complement.
TGTGCCAAGAAACTTGAAGCTCGTGTTGCCTACTTTTAATCATTTTCTTGTTGGCCAAACAAGTATTTGACGCGATGACCGCCTATATGTGTATACTTGCTTTGCTCAGCGTGCATTTTCCATTGTTATTTAATAATGAATCCATGTTTCTATTTGTTTTCAAGAGCGTCTAAAGCGTCGTCTTTTGTCCACGAAGGAACTGGAAAACATCCAAAATTCAACTCCTCCCGTCTGGAAGGGATCGCCAACCTTCTTCCGGGGTTTGCACGAACAAGGTGCGTATCAAAGGGTTCAAAGCCCATGACTGTCCAATGCTCCATGGAAGATATTTATGTATCGTGTATCTCGTTTCAGGTCTCATCTCTTACACCGAGTATCTTTTCCTGTTGTCCATTCTAACCAGTGAGTATTATTGTTCTTTACATATCCTTTCAAAATCTAGAACATTAGGGGGTCAATAAAATTTAAATTTCCTTCAATTAGGAATGTAGGCAGAAAACACCGAATTTTGTGGGTTTTTTTAATATTTGGATTGCTATCTTTCATTGGTTTCTGTAGCGAGTCTTGAATAATTTGTTATGTATTTCACCAAACTGCGAAAGGGTCCTTTGCACAAGAAAGGTCAATGAACCTCTTGTCGATGTGTTTGAAGATGGTCGGAATCTATCATTTTTACTCATTTTTGCGAGTCATATACAGGACTCTTTGAAGAATTATTATGGCAATTGGTTATGGGAAGGGGTACTTGAAAATTTGAGGGTCTTGAAATATTTTTGAATTTTTGCCAGCGATTGTACTGGACACCCTGCTTTGATGCACTATGCTTTAAAGTACTGTAAACAAGTCACGTGAACAATTTGGGCAAGCATGTATACAAGCTTGGGTTGGTAAAGATGGCGTTGAAGGATTCTGCCCCATTAGCCCATGCTTATACTGTAATGCCAAAGCATCGACCTATCTGTGAGTCAGAGACACTAGCGCGAGCTCAGAATGGATGGTCTGTTTCCTGACCTCCATCTTGAATTTCCGTTTCCGATTCCCATCATCGTTTCCATCATTCGCCGAAATTGTTCGTGAAAAACAGCTAGAGCTTTAATGCGAATCGGTGCAGGCTTCAATAAACACGAGATGGCGTCCCGAAAATAACAAAAAAAATAGGGGTTTCAAGCAATGGGCAAAAAATGATGGCGGATAAAATCATGGGAGGGGGACAGATAAGGAAAAATGATGCACTGCAATACCCTACTTTTTCCCAATAATTAATAGATATTTTTCATCTTTGATAAAACTTGTGTAGAAAACAATGATATTGGGTCTCAAAAACAACACCCTATGCAGCGCCATCTATGATTAGTTTAGGCGAATTATCAATGGATAATGTAATCATGTTCATGAAGACTTTGGACAATAGACAGTTTTCGCCAGCCAACATCTTTTTACATACCTTAACTATAATGGCGGAAAGGGAGAAACTACGCATTAAACTACCCAATGAACTAACTGATCGTAATGGTTGCGCATGCGTGGTTCAATCTTTCCCGCTATTAAACTTAAGGTATGTATAAAGACGTTGGCTGGCGAAAACTGTCTAATGCCTCGTTGTTGAAGTTTTAAAAATGCGTGGCTGGACACTGGGATATAGAGATGGAACTGCCAGTGTTTCAGAATAAACGATGCTCTGAATTTGTGAAACAGTTTTTATCTTAAGCCCAGTTCACACTGGAGCAAACATGAAGCAAAAACAGGGTTTATACAAACATGTTTGCGAAACAATTTTGCTCATCAATTTACCTTATGCTATTACCTAGGTAATAAGGTTTCTTTTTAGACGGGTATGCACCAGAGCAAACACGAAAAAATACAAAAACCTGCACAAACATAGTAGCCGTACTCAGCCATAGCACCATGGCTCTACGTCATGGTATAAGAAGGATTTTAAAGAAAAGCCATGACTGGCAAACATTTCCACACTGCCAAACGAAATCCAGCAAACGTATTGGTGTTTCATGGAAACATGCCTTTTTCGTCAGAAGTTTGCGTAAACCTCTGGACAGAAAACTAGCGAAATGTTTGCTAGAAGCATGCCTTGTTCGCCGGACGTTTTCTTAAATTCTGGGCAACTTTTTTTTTTTGCAAACTTGTTTCTGAAAGTCTGATTTCGTGTTTGCTCTGGTGCGAACGAGCCGACCTTTATTTTATACTCACTATGTTGACAATTTGACAAATTATACTTTAGCTATTTGCAAAACCCCGTTTTACTGGTATATATAAACTACTTCAGATGAAAGATCCTGCAAAGCACTTATTCGAATACATGACAAACGATGATTGATTCCAAAAGCATCTTGAGACAGAACGATACACCAGAATCTCCTCAATCTAGAATGTAGATAGTCATTTCCTCGCAGCGCCGACTACATCCGTTTACGAGCTTGTTGACATGTTTGGGGAACGTACGCATCCCCCCTCACAATATTTTCGACCATTAATCTCGTGATTAATAGTTTGCTGACCATGAGATGACCGCATTGTCCAGCCAGACGACCATTGTTCCCCCCGCAACGCACTATGAGGAATGATTTTGAGTTTTTCGGCGGGGGACTGAGCCCATTTCCGCTTCGTTGCCATGGTGATGGACTCTGTTCAACCCCTGCAGCCATTCTGTCTGGCCGGTGGTCAAACTGTGCTGCTGCTGCTGTCGTTGCTGCATGATTCGTGGGAGGGGGACATTGAAAAGGCGCCACCTGCTGGTGGAGGTGGGGGCATCATGAACCCTTGATTTCATCGTCGGAAACAGTTTTAGCCTTTGAACTCCCTGTTTGCACACCCCTGTAGCGTGGGCACCTCCATCCAGGGGAGATCCTAAACGCAATACCCTCAGTGGTAAAAGTTATCCAAAGGTGATATTGAAGACTAGAAGATATTATTTGAGTTTGACTGAAACAGGCTGCATACTAAGTGATGTCCTGTATGCAGTTGTTAGGACAGTGTATGCCGACATAAAATATACGGTATAGTCTATAGATTTGGTTTATTTAGAAGTATTCCACGGTATTATTATGCTATTTTATAGACGTTTACAATCAATAAATTTGGGAAATCGATACAGAAGTGATTTTGGATTTTTGAAAAGCCCTATTTAAAATTCTGAGAATTGGAAGCTTAGTGTGATCTTCCCAGATTTGTATACATTTAGTTAAAACTTAATTACTCCTGACAGTTCAAATGAATGGTATTTGCATCTACCAACAAAGTTATGAACATATATTATGGTAAGACTACAGTCGAACCCACTTAATTGCACAACGAACCCGCAAGCCGAAAATGTACAATTAACCGGTTTATGCAATTATCCGGTCACAATTCCATACAAAAGTTGCACATTGGGATTGTAAAATATGTGCATTTATCCGGTGTGTGCAATTATCCGGGTTCACATCATAAAACATAGGGCAAAAGTTCGGGGTATGGAAAATATGTGCAATTATCCGGTCTGTGCAATTAAGCGGGTTCGACTGTATATAGTTTCTTACGATGTATTTGAATGAAGTACAATTACATTAACTTAGCACTGCCGAATTTTGGATAAGTTTTCCAAATATGAAGCCCAATAATCTGTCCATTGAAAAATTGACTTCGAAATTTGAGGCAAAAAAAAAGTCCGTCTATTTTACAGCCCAACTTAGGGAGGTTGGTCAGTTGATATTTTCTCCCTTTCCTCCCCTCGTCCATCGAATTCACGAGAAATATGTTTTCCAGGCCAAAATCGTTATTAACATCCCATAAATACGTTTCCATCCCCTCTTGTTCTGCTTTATTTATTTCAATTTCTGAATCTCCGCACGTAGCCCGTATTCTATTAGAAAATTAGGGGCTATTATAAAAGGAGGGGGGCGGGGTCATGGATAGGCTCCCGGTTGGGGTTAAACGTATCCCAAACCGTATTGTAATTTCCAACACCTCTGCACAGTACAGCGTGAAAAGAATGGGCCAGGGGGGAATTGCGAATAATGAAAGGCAGGGTTAAATGAGTGGGCAGATGGTCGAAATAGAATGAGAAAAAGTGACCACGTGCCCGGCCTCTGCTTGACCCCCACGACCCTGGCTACTGACCCTCGCTAATGGTTGCTTTTATTCCAATGTTACAGAACCGCATTCTGGCTTCCACATCGCTTTCAACATGTTCGACACGGACGGCAATAGACGAGTTGACCGCGAGGAGTTCCTGGTGGTGAGTTTCGGAACTATAGTACTTGACCCGTTGAACTTTCTGTGATGGACCCTGGCGTCGCACAATGCATGTGCCATCTCATTGCCAAATTTCAAATTGGGGCTTACTTTTTGGTATACAAGCACCTCGCAAAATAGCGCCATCTATGTTGCATTCCGTGCAACGGCTAGTGGCTTGATGTTTCAGCACCCTCTAGTGGCGTACGAACCTTTATCATGGCATTTTCCAAATTTTCAAAACAGCGCCATCTATGATGCGTTCCACGCAATTCCTAGGGGATCAGACTGCGCTGGAACACGATGGCTTGATGTTTAAATACCATTATCTTCATCGTGTTCAGCACCCCCTACTGGCGTACAAATCTTAATGTTTGACTTTTCAAAGTGGCCGCTAATGATATGAACGGCACTGTCAGTACGAAGCTTTCACGTGAGCGACGCCACTGTCCGATTGTTTTTCACTATAGTAATGGCTGGTTGCACCAAATACAAATTCATTTTAATCGCTGATGTAATGCGTCGTGATCAGTTAAGGGCTGATTAAATTTTAACGTTTTGTATTTACTACATAAACCAAACGGACTGTTATCATTAATGTGTTCATTGTGACCAAATGAAATGTGGTGCAACCGTCCATTTCTACTGTTTAAATTGGTTTGAACCTTTAACTAATAAAACTAACGAGTTTTTCTAACTTTCCTAACGAGCATGTGCGACATCCGGAGCTCCTGAGCATGCGCTAACAAGTACTTTGGGATAATCCACCAATTTATAACTGTACTTACAGTTAATTTTACTTATTTGACCAAAACATGAGTAAACACGGTTTTCAGTAGAAAAAGAGTAAATATTATTTTAATAGAGCAGAGCAAGTGCTTTTTGTTTAAACAAGAGTACATGCTTTTTTTAAGCAAATTGGAGTAAATATGTTTTTTGTTGAAAAAAGTGTGTTCTAATTAACGAGAAACAAAATGAGTACAGTGGAACCTCGCATAACGAGCATAATTGGTTCCGGAGTCTTGCTCGTTATGCGAAACACTCGTTAAGCGA